>JANHZT010004295.1:11054-30797 GCA_032468215.1 Stegonotus admiraltiensis | reverse complement strand
CCAGCTGATCAGGAGGAAATGGGGATTTTGCAGTAACCTTCCCCTGGAGTGGGGAGGTAATGGAGATTTTACAGTATACCTCTCCTGGAGTGGGCTGGGAATGGAGATTTTACAGTATCCTTCCCCTGCCACACCCACCAAGCCATGCCCACCAAGCCATGCCACGCCCATCAAACCACACCCACAGAACCATTAGTAAAAATTTTTCAAACCCACCACTGTTCCATACCTAATAACATAAGTGACAATGTTATATTTATATAACAATAAACTTACTAGTTTCCCTTTTATCCTGTGTTGTTAAACATCCTAAGGTAAAGGTAAAGGTTCCCCTTGCACATATGTGCTAGTCGTTCCTGACTATTATTGGTTCGATTTATATGCCGCCCTTTCTCCGGAGACTCAGGGCAGCTTACAATACGTTAAGCAATAGCCTTCATACTTTTGTGTATACCTGCTTAGTAGGGCTTTCGGCCCCCCCTAAGCAGTGTTTTTTTTTTAATACAAAGTCAGTTTATTGCCCCCACAATCCGGGTCCTCATTTTACCTACCTCGAAAGGATGGAAGGCTGAGTCAAGGGGACACTCTAGGGGACAGTGTTCATCTCTGTTTCAAAGCTGAAGAGCTAGTGCTATCCAAAGACATATCTGTGTCATGTGGCTGGCATGACTAAACACCAAAGACACATGGAATGCTGCTACCTTCCCACCAAAGGTGGTCCCTATTTTTCTGCTTGCATTTTTTACGTGCTTTAGAACTGCTAGGTTGGCAGAAGCTGGGACAAGTAACGGGAGCTCACCCCATTATCCGGCACTAGGGATTCGAATCACTGAACTGCCGACCTTTTGATCGACAAGCTCAGCATCTTAGCCACTGTGCCACCATGTGGTTCACCTATGTGAACCTATGTGGTAACCACCCTATTTCTTAGCAAAAAAGGAAGGAAGGAGTAGGTAAGGGTGGAATTCTGTTCCTCTTACCCAGCGCTCAAAATCCTTTTACCTTACATTTAGCCCTGTATAATCCTCCTCCCTATAGCCCTTATGCTTTACTAAATTCTACCTGATAATTTCTCCCTTTTATTGATTTGCTTCTCTTATCACTCAATTCTTATTAGTTCATACCCAGGAGAAAACAAATACAGACATCATTTAGCAACCACAATTGTGATTGGACCAACAAAGTGGTCACTAAGTGAAACTGCAATCCATGCTTATGACCTTATTTCAGTTTTCCTTTGTTTTACAGACCTACCAAGGTCATAAATTCAAGGGTTGGTCATAAAGTTATTTTTTTCACCACAGTTGTAACTGAATAGCTGCTGAACATGGTAGTCTATAAATGAGGATTGTTGATACTTGTTGCTGGCTGTAGCTGGTCTGCATCTATGGAAGACTTGTGAGGCTGTGTGGCCCTGCTACTCCTTGTTCTGCTATGTCCAGAGTTGTTTTGCGCATCTCACCAAATTGCTTCAGTTTCATGTCCACCATGCACAACTAGCATCTTCTTTAGTTGTCCAACTTAGTCTCTTTTCTCTCTTCAACCAACAACCACATCCTGTGCTTTCCATGTTTCTCTTTCTGCATCACAGGTGTAGTCCTCTGTGCTCTTAAAATCCCAAAAAACACAAAACCACAAGGAAAGAAAACTCACATCAGCAGTCTTTCCTTCCACAGGTCAAAGGGATTGTCAATCAGCAGGAACTAGATTCCTGAAGAGCAATTCCAGAAGTATTTTAGCATTTTGCCTCTCCCACCACTCACCCACACATCAGAAACCACCAGAAGCACCTGCAGGATCTGACCATTTTGTCAAAATAATGACACGAGCATCAGGACAGAACAACTCAAGCCCTGTCCCTTTCATACAAGTGTGTAACGTGATACTAAGTACAGGAAAGGGGTGGAGATTGTGCCATTTCAGTGCAATGCTTGTTTTCCTGTTTGTTTTCTTGTCTCTCCCCTATCAACATATTTTTCTGACTCTGATTTTTCAACAACCTCGGTTGTGTTTCCCTCCCTCACTTGGATATTTTGCAGAGTGTTAGTCTGGGTGCCATGCTATGTTTTCTGAGAAAACTATATCAAAAAGCTGTATTATTCTTTCCAGTACCTACACCCAGAATTATTAATACATACTATCACAATTTCAGCAATAAAGCAGATCATTTACATACTGCAGCCCAATTCTGATTGTCATTCCAGGCTTCACAAAACTTTGTTTTCTGACTTATTGTTCTCATTCCTTAAACAGGTATTGTTCTGACCTAGGTGTCGAGCCCGCTGCAAGCTCGACATGATCGCCAGCGAGGAGGTCTGTCCACCGCATAAAAGAACTACACAAAACACCTACTTAGGATGCTCGGGTTATCAAGGGTGACGGAATCTTCTATGTGGTGATGGGTACACGTAGCGAGTAGTTGTGGGGGGGGATTAGGAACACCAGGAGGAGAGCATCCCACCAAATGAACGAAGCCATGGGAATCCATGAAGCGTCTGAGCGGAAGGGTGGAGGTGTGGTTTGGAGTCAGCAACTCGCTCAGCTGTAGGACATGAGGACGTGTGAAGAGCGCGGGGGCATGGTCACTCCGCTACTTTTAAAACGTGTTATTAACATTCCTGTTTCAACGCTGACTTTGTACTTGCGTACTTGACTTTTACTTGCTTCCCGTTTGTTGCATAAAGAAAAGAAGCCTTGAATCCAGACTGATAGTGGTTTATTGAGGTTCCAAGGGACGCGTGCCCAGGCACGGAGCAGAGGAGCCGAGACTAGGTTTCCTGATATAGTAAAAAACACACAATAAGTCCCAAAACCTTTTTTTTTAATTTTAACGGCTGTGAATTACTTTCATTCACAGCACATGCTGAATCACCAAGAGTTTATAAATAGTCCAACAGTCCTTTGGATAAGGCTGGTAAACACCCACCTTTATCTGCTTTGACATGCTGCCAAAGACCTAATTGGCAATTATCTTGGCAAGGCCACACAGAAACATAGAGTCAACAATGGAGCTTCAAAGTACAAACCGACACCATCCACAACGTTGCTTCCTGCAAAGGCCCACATGCCTTTGCTCTTCCTTTATGTCTTATGGAAGGGGCCAATCATCCCCAAGCCTTACTCTTGAATTGTCCCTTTTGCTTTAGCTGCTCTTGCCTTCTGGCAGCTCTGCGCATGCATGCACTGGGAACAGGCTCCCCCTGTTCCTCTGTCTCTCTGATGTCCGACTCTGGAGGCTCTGGAGTCTGCTCATAACTCCCAGATGGCCCTGGCCACATCTCTGCCTCTGACACAGATCCCTCATCCGAGCCTTCCCCAGATTCCAGGACTGGCCCATGTTCCTCCCCAGCCTCCTCACTGTCCGACTCTGCTGCCAGCTACGCAGGCTGCTGGCCAACCACAACAGGTATGAAGAAATAAACTGACTTCTTGGGATTTCCAGGGCTAATGAAAGGAACTTTATACTGAAACCAGGATGGGAGAAAATCAGGAGACCAAAAAGGGCTTTTTCCAGTGCTCCTTTGTTCTGGCAATGTAAAATACAATTTTGTGACAAGCACAAAAATTGGAAGCTGAACTTGGAATGTTGTCCAGCTATTACATCATTGGGCTTGTAATTAATGGCTTTGATCAAAACTAATGACCTTCTTTCTTTTGCCAAGCATCTCATGTTAATCTTAAGCCAAAACTGGGGAAAAGATATATCACCATTCACCTTTCGCACCAACCTCCTACCACACATCCTGGCCAAAAGAAATTAAGCTCTTCTACCTGAGCAACTCCTGTGCCCTGCTTATGCCCTTGTAAGAGACAGGAATGCATTTTTATTAGTTGATTAATCTGAAATATGGTACCTATAGGATTCCCCCCATCACAAACATTTCTTGATGTTGAATATTGGATATGATGACTGCTCATTACTTTTCAGCTACATTTTCAGACATCCTTGTTTAACCAGTGGAGAATTCTTCTACATAACAAAATTTCCTATCTCCTAACTCTCCTCAATCCATCTTAAAACACAGTTAAGACAGATTTGGATTCCTTTGACAATTTGGATGACAAGAAACATGAATCAGTTATTTTATACTATGTTTGTTAGTTTCGACTTTGTAGAGAACAATCAGCTAATCAATACATGCAAGAATTGTTACTTAATTAGTCATTGCTTCCCTGTAGTAGATGACCAGGCTGAGCCGGAGCAAAGGGTCAAATACATCACCAGTCATGAGTCCCTTCACGCCCACAAGAGGTCTCAGTCTAGTCCGCATCAAATTCCTGGGACTCTTACCTCCAATTTGCTTGGACCATTATTAGTTCAGATTCTTGTAGAAAGCTTAAGCTTGCAATAAATCTTTATACATTTGAACTGCCTGAATCTCCTGTTTTCCCTGGCTCTTGACAGTAATCTGAACTACTAACAGTCCAAGGAGATTGGCAGTAGATAAAATTCCCAGGAATTCATGGTGGGCTGGACTTAGATTTCTTGTGGGCATGAAGGGACTCATGACTGATGACACATTTGACCCCTCCCTCAGGGCTCAGCCTCATCATCTATAGCCCCCACCCCACCCTTCAAGCTGGGCAACAAGGGGTAATGTTCAACCAGCTACTTGCTGATATCTTATAAACAATTAGTATTAAATTATTTAGCAGCTGCTTGAACCAAAATGATTATTTTACAAGCATGATTCTTACAGAGTTTATTTTGTAAAATTTACTAACTTGCATGGGATGTGGTCACAAGAATTTCAGCATCTGAATTATTTTCAATGTACAATTAATATGTTCCTATGCACATTAAGGAAGAGACCAACCCTCACAACCTTCTGATGAACCAGTAAGGTCTCTACATTGCAAATGAAGAATTATTATTATTTTTTTACAAATAGCTTTATTAAGCTTTGAAAATAAACATTAAAATACAAATTAACATAAAGAAGGAAAAGGGAATGGAATAATAGGAACAGCTTAAAAAGTGACAAAAATACATTAAACAAGTACATAACCAAAGTATATAATTCAACTTTTTTCAATACAGAGATAATAATACAAAAAAAAAATCTAATTTAAATGAATAATTGATATTTAAACTACTATTAGCAAGCATTCTAAAGGATCAATATGCGTTCAATATTCTTCTCATGATTTTAATCTAACATAATAAATTAACTCAATTAAATTAAATCAAACTGCCTAAGGAGCTGCTGATCCAGTTCTACAGAGGAAATATCGAGTCTGTCATCTGCACCTCTATAACTGTCTGGTTTGGTTCTGCAACCCAACAAGACAGACACAGACTTCAGAGGATAATTAGAACTGCAGAAAAAACAAATGCTACCAACCTGCCTTCCATACTGCACGAGTCAAAAAGAGGGCTGTGACAATATTTACAGACCCCTTGCATCCTGGACATAAACTGTTTCAAGTCCTACCCTCAAAACGAAGCTATAGAGCACTGCACACCAGAACAACTAGACACAAGGACAGTTTTTCCCCCAACTCTGCTAAACAAATAATTCCCTCAACACTGTCAAACTAGTTACTAAGTCTGCATTACTATTAATCTTTTCATTGTTCCTATCACCCATCTCCTCCCACTTATGACTGTATGACTGTAACTGTTGCTGGTATCCTTAAGATTTATATTGACTGTTTCCTAATATGATGTGATTGCTTATTTGTTCCCTATGACTATCATTAAGTGTGGTACCTTATGATTCTTGATGAATGTATCTTTTCTTTTATGTACACTGAGAGCATATGCACCGAAGACAAATTCCTTGTGTGTCCAATCACACTTGGCTAATAAAGAATTCTATCTATAACAAATATGAATAACCATATATTTGGAAAAACCACAGTATTTCTCTAGTCAAATCAAATTTAATGCTCAAATACCAAAGTCAAAAGTTTATTTTTCTTCTTATATTGTAAAAATAGTCTCCAAGTGACAAGATATTTACTCAGGTTATAGTTTCTAAGCAAAACAGTCAATTTCACCATCTCAGCCAACTCCAGATAATGGGAATCTTGCACAACAGATTTATATATAACAATCTTTATGACAGTCCTATGAATCTCAATCAGTTGTGGAGGCAACTCTTACATAAAGAAAAGAAACTGCTTAAAATCTCCCTTTTTTACTCTTGATTTTGAACAGATACATATCAACATTTCCTTGTTGTTTAGAGGGAGAAATCTCAGAGGCAGTCTGAAGAAAAACAGTGTAAATAGAGGTTAATTATTAAAAATCTAGCAAGGTGGTAAAAACAACTCAAAATGTTCAAAAGCTTTATATTTGCCATGATAGAATAGCTTAATTATTGTTCATTTCCCTTCAACTATAACAGCATAACATCAATTATCTATTTAGATATTTTCTTGCGTGGTGGTGCACAGTGATTAGAATGCAGTATTGCAGGCTAACTCTGCTGACTGCCAGGAGTTCGATTCTGACCCACTCAAAGTTGACTCAGCCTTCTATCCTTCCGATGTTGGTAAAAGGAGGACTTAGATTGTTGGAAGCAATATGCTGACTAAAACACTTAGAGAGGGCTTTAGAAGCATATGAACTGCTATATAAGTCTGATAGCAATAATAGGTATTGCTATTGCTATTAATCATGCCAGCAGGAGCTAAGAGATGGACAAAGCAAAATCCATTTGAATGTACCACAGACCATCCTTTGAACCACAAGAGACTGTGGGAAGCCCACCCCCCCATAGAATGAAATACTTTGGGGAATATAAAAAGAGGCAGAATATTACATTTCCCAAAAGGAGAAATGGAGAAAAATCTTAATAAAGGCAGAAAGCAACCCCAACAGCCTCCAGCAGATGCCTGAAGTCTTTAGAGATGGATATTTTTTGCCCATTAAGAAATCCGGTCCAATCTATTCATAAACTAAACACCTTCAACTCCAGATGATGGGATTAAGAAAGATAGGACATGACCTTTATGACATGATAGGATTAACCTACCACCAATCAAAGAATAAAAACACATAAAGCAAACTTCAAAATTACAAAATACTGTAAACTGTATAAAAATCCTTGCACTCGTCAAGCTAATTTGTTAGCTGTCCCAGAACTGCATGCTGTTGTTGGTTCTGCTTATCAATACACCTAAGTTCTTAAGCAGCCTCCATTTTATTCCCAGCTTGGAACTGGACATGGACTTTTCTTTCCCCAAGTTTAAATGCCATACCATTTCCAAACTGGCATTTATAATTGTAAAATCTCCAGTCATCATATTCACAGTATGCAGCTGTGGTAGTATTTAGATGAAATACTAAAAATTTGGAAATATATACACAAATGATAGATAGAAATTCCTTTGAAAATATTTGTAGAGTATTCCATGCATATGCATCAATATTTCCCTAGCGTTTCAGGAGGGAGATCACTTTCTCCAGATCCAACCCATCTGGATTAAAGCATATTGATGTACTCCTTCTGTCCGGGGCTGTTATTGAGATAAATCTCACAGCACAGCATTCCAACTCAGCTATTTTGCCTTGTCGAGCTTCATTTGTGTGATGGAATCCAGCAGTTCAGCAATTTATAATTTCCTTTGCTGAAACTACAGGAGAAGTAAAATCTTACAGCATGTCTTCTGAAACAGCCATTGCTTATAGACTGTTTAACTTTTTTAAAAAGGTATTTTATTTCAAAAAACTTCTTACTCTTTTTTTCCTTTTCTTTTTAATCAGCCAGCATAGTAACATTCATGAATGCCCAGATGACTTCATTGTGCATATTTAAATATGCCAGGTAACATTGCTTCTTGTAAGAATTTTTCAATTAAATAAATATTTCTAACTAAGCAGTTAGATTAGGAACCCCAATTATCAACCTATTAGAATACTTACTATCATCAACAAAATATATGCAATTCATTTAAGAGAGAAGCTGCTACATTAGGCTGAGGCAAATATATTGGGACAGATGAACAGGCTGGTTTTAGAGCATGACATTCCCATATACTGTAGACCAAGCTCTAATACTACAATTTTTGATTGAAAAAAAAATAGACATAATCCATTATATGGATTTGTAGATTTTAAGCCTGCCTTTGATTCAATTTCAGAAATAAGTTGTGACAAAAATTGAAGGATCTGCTACTGATAGACATTTGCTTTTACCTTTGCAAAAAACTCCATGTCAGACCAAAAATAAAAGTTAGGTAATCCAGCTAGGGTCATTTTTCTAGGGATGTCCCACTGAGGAAAGGACTTAGGGAAGGTTTGCTCTTATTGTGTTCAAAAATTATTTAAATTTCTTGGTCTCAGTCTTAGATAAGTTGGCACATCATACCAAGATTGGGATCTAAGCATGTTTCAACTCTCTTGTATGCAGATGTTGAAGTGGTATCAGAATTAACATAGATTGATTTGAAAAAGGCATTATAGTTCCTTGTAGAGTTATGCTTGGAAGAAACTCTTGAGATTGACTATGATAAGACCAAGGTTATAGTTTTGTAATGTGCCCTAAGGTCCATAAATGGACACTAAATGGGCATGAACTGTAGCAGTTCAAATTATATAAGTACTCTGGGGGTAATATTTTAAAGTGCAGGAATACACCCTAAAGAATGCTGAGAGATCAACTTTGGTGATTCAAGTCTTTTATAGATCTCAGGGAGCCTTATATAGTCCTGCTGCAATTAAATTATTTATTGCTTAAGTTGCATTACTAAATGTACAGTAACTTCCCTATAAATGCAGTGCCTGCCCTCTAAATATTTTGAGTTATATTTTCCAGATTGCATGATGCATACCCAATGGTATTTTCTGTTTGGAAGCTGGTGTACTTAACATTGATATAATGGCATGGTTTAATTTCTTGAACCATTGGTCAAAAAGAGTTGCATGCCATAGTGGCCTGGTCCCCCTGAGCTCCTCTCCATCTTAGATAAGTTGACTCATTATGGTTACTCTCTGAAAGCCATACTAGCCGTAGTAAGGCAGACAGTAATAGATATAGACAACCAGGAAACTTGACTCTCTGTGGCTACAGGGGTACATCTGGTGTTCAAACCATTAGTTCATATAGATCTGTGAGGCAGATTGGAATATCTAAATATAGCTGGGCTTTTATTTTAGTACCTTTAATGTTTTGCCTATAGCTGTCTTGATAAGGAAGCATAAAAATAACAAACGGCTTTGATGTGTAGACCTGGTCATGTTGAAGCCACTGTTCATTTTCCTCTGTACTTGCCCATTTATCAAAGTACATATTTGATATCATTAATAGCAAATTATCTGAGCAATCCAGAATTATTGCAGCTCTAGTATATATTATCTGAATGTTGCTAAGTGCTGTTCTATTGCCTGCAGATATCAAAAGGGAAAAATTGCATGATTATTTGCAAGAACAAATTTGGAGAGTGTTGTTACTTTGATTCATTACCAAGACAAGAGGGTTAATAGAAATTGTTGTATTATTTTCATCACTAGGCAATCCTGGGGGGTGGGGGTGGGGAATGATCATTGCAGAGTCTAATGCTTTCAATATATGCTACACTCGTTAAAAGTTTAGAAGAAGAAGAAAAAGACTGGTTCCCAGTTTGCCCTTGTGAAAAGAGAGGATTTTCTTCCATTCACAGAAATAACAGCAAACAATCAGAAGTTATGTCCACGTGGGCCAATTCGTCTTCCAGTAATAGCTCCTAACCCACCCTTTTGAATGTGCCTTGCACATGTGATGCCCATAAAAATGGATGGGGATTTGATTGCATGATTGTGGCTGCCATCTTAATTTCTAACAACTCCATCTCACTCCACAGACATTCTTGTTCAACTCATACAAAACATGGTTCTAAGGTATAGAGTAAAACATTAGTTTTGTCAATAATTATTTCTTACAGGTGAAATGTATGGAAATTGTGGAAAGGTTTCACAAGTACTAAGGCACTGAGCAATATCTCTGATCCCTTACTCTTTCTAAATGTTCTATAAAATCATCAGGGCTGAATATTACTTTAGGAGCAGTATTAATATGAAGTGCATTTCTCAGACTGTTCTTTGAATAACTGAACTTTCTTGCTTTCCAGAAATCATCTAACTATAACTTTTCCTTACCTTTTCATTAATGCAATAAAAATCCATTTGTACCTATTTCAAGTTTGTGTCTGGTACTAAAAGTTACATGGATGGTAAAACCCATACACATTTCATTTTTGTATTTGTGAAATGGTCTATTATTTGTTTGAGCAGAAGAAAAAAACAACAACCCTCACCTCCAAATATCTTAAGGTCAGGAAAGAAGCAAATAAACAACCAATTTAAGTGTCTGTTGAAGTATTTTACTTTTTATACAGAAGATAAGATGACTAGAAAAATGGCAAACTATCGCATTAATTTGAGTTAAGACTAGTGAAATAATTCTAAAGAAAGGTGAATCCAAGGTGCTGAAAAAGCAATTATTCATACCATAGCATGTCAAAGACCAAACAAAATACAAAGTTTTTTTTCCATTAACATTTAAAAGGGCACTACTCAAAACTCTGCAAGTGCTCCTCAACATAGGAGCATTTACTTTACTTCATTTCTGATTTTCATTAAAAATAGATTCTGGAAAGCTATTGTTACTGTGTAAATAACAGATTATAGATTTAGCAATTTTCTTCAAGAAAGAAAGTCAAGCACAACTCATAAACATAGGAACAAAGCAAATACATCCTAGGGCAAAAGGAGAAATAGTAGCAGCATTTAAATGAGAATGGCTTTCAAAGTAATGAACTCTCTGAATCTAAAAAAAAAAGGTTTTAAATGCAGCTGCTCTCTGGAGCTTGAACAGAAGAAAAAAAAATAACGATGAGGAATTTATTGACACAGTTTGGAAGTGGGCTTGACAAACAAAAACTATTTCTAAGGAGTGTGATTATGTGTCTCTGTGTGTATGTCTGTAGAAATCAGAAAATTGTTTACTTTTTTCTCCCAAACAGCCATGATTTAAATGTAGAATGCCAATTGAGAAAACACTGCCCAGGGCCATCTTGCAGTCTTCCTGCAGGCAAATTCCAGGAATGTCACATAGTTCTTAATTGAAATGCTTCATTGATCTCTGGTTGAACACTCCACAGCATCATTTCAGACAATAAGAAGCCTGATATATGCATGATATCTGAGCTACGAGTAGTGCAAAGAACCATCAAAAGATACATGCTCGGCATTGTAAGACAAGGTAGAAAGACTGCACATGGATTAGAGGACAAACAAAAGTATATAATACCATCAAGAGAGTAAAAGAACTGACATGGAAATGGGCTGGCCACATAGCAAGAAGAACTGATGGCAGATGGACCAAGGGAGTCATAGAATGGATCCCACTTGATAAAAAACATCTGTGAAAGAGACCTAAAACAAGATGGATCGACGACATCAGCAAGTATTGTGGGCCCAATTGGTAAAAGAAAGCTCAGGATCGAATTGGTTGGAAACATGCAGAAGAGGTCTTCATCCTGCAGTGGATAGACAATGGCTAAAATGATGTTGATGTTGATGTTGATGTTGTTGATGATGATGATCTGAGCTTACAGATGAACTAACACCAGTCCCCTGGAATCTACATGACCGAGATCTGGGCTCTCTATAATATGCAGCCATGATGCTTATCCAATTTTTAGGTTATGGTCTCATAAATTTCAAGACACTTTGTTTTCAAACTCCTTCACTTCATCTCCTTTATTCTGCACTGGCTGAATAATTCTCAAGACTAAGGAGAGCAGAAAAGAGAAATGACCCTCATCTAATTATGAAGGTGGGCATTATATATTAGATGGCTCCTGCCATGTAGTAAATATAAAGAGACAGTAAGGCAAATGAGCAGAAATCATGTTATTTCAAAAAACGAATGGTAATAATCATTCCTCTGAGTATATGAAAGTGGGGAGCTGTTCAGAAGTTACTTAGATTTTGAAATAATAAGACTCATCAAAGGAAGTTATGAAAACTTCAATGTATTCTTTGGAATGGCCTTAATTTCACCAGATGTTTGTCAAATACAATGGCTCATAAAGCAAGCTACACAAATCTATTTAAGAGTAAGACTCACTGACATCAGTAGAATTTATTTCCAGGTAAAAATTTGCAGGTTTCAAATCTGAATCACTTTTGGGGAGATGGATTATTTTGGAAAAGGAAAGGATGGGATGGGATTTGAAGAATCAGTTCAAATCGAGGTTACAAAGAAAGATGATCTAGGGCTATTAATATATTAAAAAATATTGCAAATTAATAACATCTGGGTCATACATGCTGAAATGTTCTGCTGTTAACTAGGATAAGATAAATGAGGTCAGGATGATTTTAACTGCAAATTGATATTGTAAAAAGTCTTCAATTTTTCATGTCATTTCAGATAGGTTTATAAAGTGTTCAGCGATTTTCTTTCGCAGTAACATTTCCTTAAAACTTCACCAAATGCAGTGCCATAAGAGAAAAATGGATTCCATTGCTCACTTTTCCAAATTTATCTTTGCTATGTTAACTTCTGTTATGGCCTATAATAAAATAACCCAAACTTTTTTCTGCTTTTAAATAATTAAGGCATAGGTTTATTTATTAAAAACTTTTGCTGGCTGAAGAATTCTGGCAGTTAAAAAATACAAATCTGGATGTTGCCAGGGTTGAGAAACACTGTTTTAAATCGTTATTTTTTTTTGTTCCTAATAGTTTTCTTTAAAATACTAGTCAACCATCTAGGCGTGTTCTTGGACTTTGGGCCATCCTCCTAATTTTAGAAATACATTGTGCCTGGGCTTTAAATAAGAGCCAAATTTTTAGAGTGAGCTTGCTCTTGCTAATTTACCTTAAAGTTTCCTTTCTCTCATCCCTTCCATAACCAACTTTTCTAGCACATAGTCCTTTGTAGCAACTTAGAACTGCATCTCTCTGTCATGATTTGAACACCTATTCACCTAGTTCAGGGGTCTGCAAACTTAAATACTCAAAGAGCCATTTGGACCCATTTCCCACAGAAAAGAAAACACTGGGAGCCACAAAACCTGGGTGGGCATGGCCAACTCAACGTCACTCACTTCCACCAGTCACATGACACACACCCCAGCCACGCCTACCCAGCCGATCATTAGGGCAGAGAACCAGTTGTTAAAAATGTCTCTCTCTCCCCTCCCGCCCTCTCTCCCCCCTCAGTAGATTTTCATTTTCAATAGAGCACTACCTTGATTCTAATCAAAGTCACATTCTGCCAGATTACGAGGCCTCTCAATGGGAGACTCAGAAAGATTATTTCTGTCCTTAAATATCTCCTATCTTCAAGCTACCTCTGACTCCTGTAGAATTGCTAATTCAGAAATATAAACAATGATGAACTGAAAAAGAGAATTCATATGTTGCACTACTTCCCCTTTGATGCTTGGTTCTATGGGGAAAATGTGTCTTTTCTCACTCTCTCAGAAAGCCCTGTGTGCTCTCCTTGGAACTTTTTGTTACCTGTTTTTCTTTCTTCCTTTTGGAAATCTGGGCTGGGTGAGGAATGAGCGAACCCATGGTGGAGGCTTCCCCCCCCCCGCTCCTTCTCCTCTCACGCACACCATCCTGGCCCAGCCACAGGTGGCCAGGGAGTCATGAGGGGAGAAGGGGATTTCCGAAAGGAAGAAAGAGAAACGGGTAATGAAAAGCCCCAAGGAAAGTATGCAGGGCTTTCTGAGAGAGTGAGAAGAGACACAGAGACAGGGAGTGAGATACAAACACACACACACAGGGGGAGACTGGCTGACGGGTGAGTGGGGCAGGCAATGGGCTCCAGGAGGAGAAGGGGATCCAGTCTCCCCCATTGTGAAGCATGCTTTTGCTGTGCTGTGCAAGGGGCTGTGAGAGCAGTGGGCAGGCCAAGGAGGGGGTATTGGGTCTTCCCCCCACCCCACCCCATGCCTTCCCTCCTACCCTTCCCCTTGATCACTTTCCCCCACTCAATTCTACTTTGCAATTCTCAATTCTACTTCCTACCCAGCCACAAAACTATTCTGTCTCCCCCTCTCCTATTCTCACCCCCATCCCGTGTCTCTCTCCCTCTGTATCTCTCTCCCTTACCCCTCTCTATGTATCACTCTATGTGTCTCTGTCTCTATCTCTGCCCTCTGTGTGTGTGTGTGTGTGTCTCTCTCTGCCCCCTCCCTTCAGGCGACTGTCCTCCTCCTGTGGCTCTTCCAGCTGCCTTCCCCTCCCCACAGAAGGGGGCGGTGTGGGGAAGCTTTTTTTGATTCCAGCCCAAAGCGGCAGGAATCCACTGCCATAAGGCTGCCTTACGTGCAAATGTGACATGAAAGCAGGAAAACAGGGAAGCTTCACTCCTGCACTCTCCTCCTCCTTAAAGCGAGCTGCTGCCCGCCCCGCATGCACCTTTCCTGAGCTTCGGCACTTCGGCGGTATCTCCCTGCACGTGCGCATGCTCCCGGTCCAGGGGGGGAGGAGAGTGCAGGAGCGAAGCTGCCCGTACCTGCCTTCGTGCCACATTTGCATGTAAGTCAGCCTTCACTTCCTGCCACTTTGGGCTGGAATCAAAAAAAGCTTCCCCACACCGCCCCCTTCTGAAGGGAGGGGGAGGCGGCTGGAAGAGCCACACTCAAGGGGCCAAAGAGCCTCATGTGGCTCGCGAGCCGGGGTTTGCCGACCACTGACCTAGTTGATATGATTGCCATTATCCATTCTATCAATTTTATTCTGAAATTGACAGCTGCCAGGACATGGCACTTGTTGTGATATATTTTCTTTCTTGGTAAATAGTAGGCAGAAAGTGCTATAAAAAGAATTAAAGTATTGAGTTGTGAACAATTTATTTTCCATTGATTTCATTACTGGGGCTAAAATTTTGTCAGATAGACAAAGAGACATGCTTTCCTCAAGACTATTGTAAAACTGACAGAGAAAGTCCTTCTAGCTCTCTGCTTTCAATATTTGTGTGTAATAATTAAATTGCATATCAATTTCATTGTCCTCTTGTTTTCCAATTCATTGGTGTGGCATTTCAAAAAAGCATCTGTTTCTACAAGATCAATGAACTTCCCAGAACCAAATAAATATGTAAAATGAATTAAGTGACACAGTCCATCAATCAGTAAAAATGAGCATATGAATACTGTGCATTATATCAATATCATAAGTTCCAGATCTCCAACAATTAATTAATAATCCATATTTCACCTTAAAAGATACATATATATAATGCATATAGTATAGTCTAAACAATTTTTTTTATAAATTGTTAATACAACCTTACTATTTTGTAAAGAACATACTAATTTCTTATGGAGATAATAACACTTATAGGTTTATCAGCCTACACTTAGACATCAAAGGATATTTAAAGAGAAGAGATTACCACTCTGGTTTTTTAACTGCTCATATGCTCAATTAATGAAAACTCATCATGTAATACTTTTAATTAGTATCTAGATGCATGCTCTTTATCCCTCTTCAGCTTTTTCAAAATTTGAAACAGCCATTCCTTATGATATCAACTAAACTCTAGCAAATTAAAAAAAAAACTTCTTTGCCATAAAGCTTAAAGTGAAGAATAAAGAGCTTCCTCAAATAAACTTCTGAAAAGTGCATTACTTGTCTGAAAATGTATTTTAGAAATAACGGAATTCCATATATTGTATAAATTATCCATATATGAGGACCACCATACAAGACTTGAATCAGTGGTGAAATCCAAATTTTTTTACTACTGGTTCTGTGGGTGTGGCTTGGTGGGCATTGTGTGGCTTGGTGGGCATGGCAGGGGAAGGATACTGCAAAATCTCCATTCCCATCCCACTCCAGGGGGAAGGATATTGCAAAATCTCCATTCCCACCCCACTCTGGGGCCAGCCAGAGCAGGTATTTGCCAGTTCTCTGAACTACTCAAAATGTATGCTACTGGTTCTCCGAACTGTTCAAAATTTTCACATCAAATCAGAACCTGCTGGATTTCACCCCTGACTTGAATATGATAGTAAGATTAGCACTGTCCAATATCTAAGAGATGCCAAATACTAAAGTGAGAGATAGGCAACACTAGAAAGTACTTTCAATGCCAAATATTACTTCTTCTGTTAAGCTTGATGTCAATGCTTAAATAAACCAATTTGGTTCTACATGATTGTGTGTGTGTGCACATGTGCACACATGTGTGTCTTTGCGTCAGTCCTAACTCCTGGAGACTGCTTTGACTAGTTACTCCAGTTTACTTGGCAAGAGTTTGGAAGTGGTTTGCCATTACTTTTGAAGAATATCTGAAAGCTCCAACAGGTTCAGAGTGCAACATTATGCATGCTCTCAGAAGAACCCATATTATACCCTTGATACACAAGCTGCATTCACTGCTGGTCTGCTTCCAGGTCCAATTCAGGATACTAGTTTTAACCTTTACAGCCCTTCATAGTATTGAACTTCAGAGAAAGGACGTTATGGGTACCATCTGCTAGGGATTTACATTTGGTATATCCCAGAAGGCAGACCCTTCTTCCTTGGTAGCTGTCTTACAGAACATCTCTGTGCCCCTCCACCAGATTCAGATTAGCTCCATCCCTGTTTTCATTCCAGATGTCTCTCAAGACCTGGTTATATCACCAGGCTTGGGGGATCTCAGGGAAATGAAGACATACTCTTTCTATGTAATTTGTAGATTTTATGCTTTCTTTTCATTCTTAATAATGTTTTTATAATGTTTGCTTATATATATAATATAGATTATATTATAATAGGGATGCAGTGGCTCAGTGGCTAAGATGCTGAGCTTGTCGATCGAAAGGTCGGCAGTTCAGTGGTTCGAATCCCTAGTGCCGTGTAATGGGGTGAGCTCCTGTTAAATTGTCCCAGCTTGTGCCAACCAAGAAGTTTGAAAGCACATAAAAAATGCAAGTAGAAAAATAGGGGCCACCTTTGGTGGGAAAGTAACTGCGTTCCATGCACCTTTGGCATTTAGTCATGCTGGTCACATGACCATGGAGACGTCTTCAGACAGTGCTGGCTCTTCGGCTTTGAAACGGAGATGAGCACCGCCCCCTAGAGTAGGGAACGACTAGCACATATGTGTGAGAGGAACCTTTCCCTTTCCCTTATATATATTATAATGACTGTTTTTATATATTTGTTATTTTTATTGATTGTTGTATGCCTCCCAAATCGCTTCTATTCTATATAAATGTGATAAATGAACAAACAAACAACTAAAAGTAATATCTGATCATTACTTCCTGCAAGACTACAAGGGCAATTGAAAGGAACATTATTCCTGCTGCCCGGGGTACACTTCAAAAATGCTGTTTGAAAGAGTTACATTTTTCAGGGTTAGCTTTCATTTTGCATATACAATTCCACATAAGTCATGATGGGCAAATTTTCTATACCATAAATAAAATATGAGATCCCTTTTTCTTGGTAGAGACAAAGCAAGTGAAGAGTTTGGTCTGCCTGAAGCCACATAGATTCTAATGATTAGCCCTCATGGGTTTGAGCTCAACAACATCTGTTGTTGGTTGCTTTTATCTTTAAGATGCATCTGTAGTCTTGCACGAATCAGGATTTTGGCATCTAGGACACTGTGTCTATGTATGGTATTCAAATCTTCTTGGTATCAAATTAACTCAACCTTATCTGGGATTTGATTCCCGCTTCTTTCCTATTTCTAATAAATGGAAAGATATGCCAATCCATCAGTTATGTACAATATATAGGTAGGTCCCTGACTTACAATAGCGACTGTCTGAAGTTACAGCAGCACTGAAAAAAGTGACTTATGACCATTTTTCACATGACCATTTCAGCATCCTCATGGTCACGTGACCAAAATTCAGACACTTGGGAACTGACTCACATTTCTGACCGTTGGAATATTCTGGGGTCATGCGATCCCCTTTTGCGACCTTCTGACAAGCAAAGTCAATGAGAAAGCCAGATTCAAATAGCAATAACAAATTACTATTTTAACAACTGTTCTGATTCAGTTAACAGTTGTAGCAAGAAAGATGATAGCATGGAGCAAAATTCACTTAACAGATGTCTCAACTAGCAACAGAAATGTTGGGTTCAATTGTGGTTGTAAGTCAAGGAGTAACTGTACATAGTAATCATAACAGTGATGCAAAGATAATATAAAATCATGTCCAGAAAATACAATATCATGAAGCCAGTGGTGGAATTCAAATTTTTTTAGTACCGGTTCTGTGGGCATGGTTTGGTGGTGTGGTGTGGCGTGGCGTGGCGTGGTGTGGGCGTGGCTTGGCAGGCTTGGCAGGGGAAGGATACTGCAAAATCTCCATTCCCACCCCACTCTGGGGCCAGCCAGAGGTGGTGTTTGCCGATTCTCCAAATTACTCAAAATTTCCGCTACTGGTTCTCCAGAACCTGTCAAAACCTGCTGAATAGCACCCCTGCATGAAGCAGAATATATGATGCCACCATTTAGTCAGATAAAAAATATTGTTCTATTCTTCTGGAATAGCAGGTTTTACAAGTTTCCAGAAACTCATCAGGAAAGGGGCAACTCTGCCACCAAAGACAACCTATCCCAAAGAAAGGCAGCTCCTACAGGGAATGCTGCTTCCATGTCCTCCTATATTCCTCCAATATAGTAGAGGACCCTCAACTTTGCTTTTCATGCAAATGAAATATGAAGTGGTAATTTGGTTCAATTATGAAAATAACTGAAATTAAGAGATAAAATTGAAATGTTAAAAAGTGTGATTGGGATTTTGAAAAAATATGTTGTAAATGATGAAAGAAAATAATTAATTGATGTTATAATAAGAAATCAGGAATTAAGGGTGGATAGTGATATTGTTTGTTATGTACTAAGAAGAGATTAAGATAAGATGTGGAAGGTCAATTAAGTTAAAGGGTTTCAATGTAAGAATTGAATAAGATGAAGTACCCTGTTTAGAGCCAAAAAGTGTGATGGGGATTTTGAGAAACATACGTTAAAAATGGAGAAATAAGATAATGAATTGAAGCAAGGTTAAGAAATTAGGATTTGAAGGGTGGATGGTGATATTGTTTATATATTATGTATTAAGAAGAGATTAAGGTAAAATAAGAAAGTAGGGAAAAAAATATTATGGCAGAAATTGAAATATGTAAATTGTATTTGGAAAAAACAAAAAAGAAGATTGGAATAGAGTATAAAAATCAATATTTAACTATGTTATAAGTTGTATAAGATATGACCCGGTCAGTACTCTGTTCATAAAATATGTATGTTAAAGAAAAATTTAATAAATCTTGTTTATTAATTTTTTTAATTATTTATTTTAAAAAAACCTTTGCTTTTCATGCAATAGACAGGCAGCTTATGTCACAGACTGTGAAAACACAGAAGTTTGCACAAATTCTTCTTAGAAAGCCTAAAAACAATAGTATGTTGTGTTGCTTGTTTTAGATATTAAAGAAACTATCGGGAGCATTTGAGGAGAGGGGGCAGGGGTGAAATGCTCCCGGTTCAGACTGGATCGCCTGATCCAGTAGCTATGGTTGTGGGTGGTTCAGAGAACCGGTAACAAAAATCCCTGTGCCCCACCCACCATGCCCAGCTGAGCCACACGATCATCAGAGACTTTTTTCTTTTACTTTTAAAAGCATTTTTTCTACAACCTCTTCTGACGAAAAAATGCTTTTAAAAGTAAAAAAAAGCCTCTGATGATCGTGTGGCTCAGCTGAGATCCTCAGAGGCTTTTCAAAGCATTTTTTTCTGCAACCTCTTGGCCGAAGAGGTGGTAAAAAAAATGCTTTGAAAA
>JANHZT010004295.1:0-10954 GCA_032468215.1 Stegonotus admiraltiensis | reverse complement strand
TTTTCAAAGCATTAGAAAAAATGCTTTGAAAAGTTTTTTTAAAAAAAAGTTGGCCACGCCCACCCAGTCACATTACCTCCCCAAGCCACGCCCACAGAACCGGTAGTAACAAATTTTACATTTCACCCCTGGGAGGGGGCAATAATAACCACATCAATATACTGTCTATAGATCTGGTTATTTGTACTCTCTTCCAAAATTCTCTTTATGTGAAGATCAATATTGTGTCAGTCTTCAGATTTCTCTGAAAGATTGGACCTTTCTCTTTTGTATGAACTTTCTTCATTGGATTTGATAAAGCACTAAAAGTTATTAAAGCTAATTTCAATTGTAAGATGTAATAAAGTCATCAAAGAAAAAGTGAAGTAGATCGCTGTTATTTACATTTTATGGCAAAGGATGGGCTCCATACCTGAAAAACTGTATGTCAGGTCTGTCAGTGAGGCATTGTATTGCCCTCCGAATACCAAACCCTTTGGATTGTGAAGAATAGACTCCAATGTTGCTCTAAAGGAGGACAATATATCAATATCTGAAAAACTGGAATATATGAAGGAGAACAATATATTAATGTAATATAATACAATATATTCATGATTATTATTATTATAAAATTCTTACTATATGTTGTAAGTTTAGAAACACATTTCTCTATCTTCATTTTGATAAGCAGCACGTTCAAATGGATTTCTTTCTTTCAGCATTCCAAGTATTTTCTTGAACATAACCAAGCCCTGCCAATAAATCACAAGTGACTTTACGGTTGATGACAACATCTGCCCCTATTTTGCTTGTCTCCCTGTGCGCAATTGATTTTTCATGGATGTCTGCTTTTTAGCACAGCAGTCTAATTTTTTAAAAGAGAGAAGTCACTGATCTCAGCCTATTAAAAAAATCTTTCCTGGAGGAAGCTTTTAGACCTTAGTGGAACTGAATTTTGCCTACTGATCTCATTTTTCATGTTTCGTGCTCCATTTTATTTTTTTTTAAATTATGAACAGTCATGAAAGTACTAAACCATTATCAGTATTACTGATTAGATCTATTAGGAATAAATTACTACAAGCCCCACATTTCTGGGGGATCCAGGGGTCTGAAACTAGGAAGCACTGCTTCTCTGTGGCTTCATCAATAACATGGAGTAGCATCTTTCTGGAGATCAGGCTTGTCCTTTCTTTCTTAATTTTTCAAAAACTCTTGAAAACCAAGCTGTTTTTGAGAATCTTCCCCTGGTTTGGTATTGCCACCTTTATTTCTATTTTTATGACACTGTTATTTTATTGTTCCTGTTTATGATTGTTGGGTTTTTAAAATTGTGCCTTGGGTATTTTAAGTTGTACTATTTATTCAGTGAATACCTCTGAGAATCTTGTTGACTGTGGTGGGATAAAAAAAGGCTTAGATAAATGTAACTTAGATGGGATATAAACAAATTAAGGAATAGAGTTTCTAAGGAGTACCAGCAAATAAAAAAAAATCAGTATTATAGGAGCTTCTCTCACACCAAGTAAGATTAAACTGTCTGTCTGGTTTTTCATTGTCTCATTTCATCAAGCTGTCTTAGGAATTCTGGGAGTTGAAGTCCACAGGGTGTGAAAGAGCCAGATTTGCCTACCACTGATCTAGCCTAATTTGAAGCACTATCTGAATTGAGTCTATTCGGACAGACCTTCAGCAATCCAAGTGAGCCTGGTTCATATCGAAGAAAAGAGGAAAAACAGAGATTGACAACAGAGATAAAAGGGGATATCAGGAAGAAAGAGAGGGAGGGAAGAAAGGAATGACAGGAAGAAAGGGAAGAAAAATAATACTCCAATTAGTGCAAAGAGATAATCCTGTCCATTTTAGGATCTAGCCCCATTCTATGTTTGCTTAAGCACCACCAGCTCTAGGCAGAAAGCCCTCACTTATATATTTTTTTAAAAAAACCTTGCCTATCCCTGTTATTCCCCATATTTTTTTTAATCACACATACCAATAGCAATAGCACTTAGACTTATATACCGCTTCACAGTGCTTTTTACAGCCCTCTCTAAGCAGTTTACAGAGTCAGCATATTGCCCCCAACAATCTGGGTCCTCATTTCACCGACCTCAGAAGGATGGAAGGATGAGACAATCTTGAACCTGGTGAGATTCAAATTGCCATATTGTAGGCAGCTGGCAGTCAGCAGAAGTAGTTCACTGTGCCACCACAGCTCTTATATAGAACTGCCTTGAAGTTGCTGGGAGCTGAATTTGGGAAACTCTGTGTGAAGGCATGTTGTTCACTGCTATTTTATAAACCTTTATTAAACTAATATTAGATTATATGTATAAACTGTCCCCCCAGATTTTTCGAAAGGTCTCACAGTATTAGAATCTAGACAAACAAGCTTGGACATTTTGAGTTCTGAAAACAAGGCAGCAACTTCAGTTTGATATGTTTTGCAGACTGTGACTATATTCCCATGAGAAACTTAATTCAGCCAAGGACACTATTAGCATTTCATTGAACCTAGTAACCCAGTCAATAGTGAGAGTTCGTTCTTAGCCTAAAAAAAATAATAACTTGGTTTGGTGTTAAACTCTTCTTCTTTGATCTGCCATACTGTATGAACGTAAACTTAGTTACTGTATATAGGTTAACACAAAATCACATTATTTTTCTGTAGATTGCCATAGGCTGGAATTTTGAATATACCCACAAAAGTGGGCTTCCATAAAAATTCCTACTCTGAGAATTTATTTTCCCTCAACAACTATCCTGTGAAGCAGGTTAAACTGAGTGACTGCTCCAAAATCACCCAGGGAACTTCCAGGGCTGAGTTGAACAAGAATTTATATCTTCCCATTCCTAACCCAGTACTTTGACTACTATCCCACACTGTAGGGGTGGGTTCTACTTACCTTTACTACCAGTTCACATGTGCAGATCGCCTATGATGACATCCGGGCCAGTGGCCAGAGCCTCCCGCCGGTTTTACTACCAGTTCTTGCAAACCGGTCTGAACTGGGGGCAACCCAACACTGCCACACTGCCTCCCCCCCTTTTTTTTGATCTTCCAAAGTGTGTATGTGGGGAGGAAAAGGAGCAGACAAACTGGGGAAAAAGCAGGGAAGAAAGTTGGTGAAAGGGTCTTCACCATGCTATCAGGAGTAGCTCTCATCCCAATAAGACCACTGCAGAGATTTTTTTAAATAATAAAAAGGTGACAATACTGTAAGAAAAATAAAGAGAAAGAGAAAGTTGGCTAATTTTAACAAAGGGGGCTGAGGTATCAATCAAACTTCAGTCTAATTGGGACAGCTTTATACTGAGTTAATCATATGCTGTGGTGATTTACCCTGAAATTTAACAGCTGACTATGTCAGTTGCACCATGAGAAAAAAGCAAATATTTTTTTGGCAATTTAAAAAATATGTGTCTGTACTTGGTTTTTGATTTAGCAGGAAGAAGTTGTGAACGCCTTACTTGCAGATAAAAAAATAAATTAAAACATACAGGAAAGAGAATTGCGAGTAAATCTTGCAAGTATTGATCTGGTTGCCATGAGCTGTTCAAAACTTCTGAAAGTGTTTCATGCCTGAAACTCTGACACTGCTCAGTGAACAGTACAACTTGTCTCTAATGATCTGTACCAACAGAAATCAATAAAAAGTTCTTACAATAGTCATGTACCATAAATACATTTATTTTATATACAGATATAACAAAGAATACCTCCTCTTGTTAACTGTTATTGAAATTGCCTTAGCATTCTTCGGAATTCTACCATGCTATTGGATTATTGTTACAAAGCTGAATTTGTTTTTATTTCTGTGAATAGAGTTGCCATTATTTCTGTGAATTAGGGTTGACATCACACCTGTTTCTTTAAATCTCCCAGTAATAATCTTGGTTAACATATTACACTAAATCATAATTTGGTTTGTTTTCTTTTGGCTTGGTGTGTTGTATGAATCCAGCCATTATGGTCTAATGATGATGGTTTCACATGATACCTGAAACCAATTTCAATAAATGCAACCTAAGGTACCCAAACTCTATGCAGATCCTGAAAGTGACTGTTGCCCCAGAACATCACAAATAGTTATTACCAAATTGGAACTGTTAATGTAAGATGAGAAGGCACATTAAGTACATGATAAGGGAGTAATAATTATTACAATATAGAAGCTAAATAACAATTCGTGGAGGTGAAACCAAATTTCTCCTCTAGTTCCCACTTTTTGTCCCACTAAAGGCCAGTAAATATTGTAAACCATCTGATTTAATTCAATCTTTTGCTTTTCCAACTGTTGGCTATTTTCAGGTAACTTTCAGTAAGAAGTTGATCTCCCAGTGGTTCAGTAGTTGTTCCCTTTGATTTACTTATTTTCTAATGGTGACCATGATGGTTTTATTTCACTGAATGTACTTTTTGTTGTATTATGCTGTAGTAAATCAAAGGGAACAACTACTGAACCAATGGGGGATCAACCTCTTACTGAAAGTTACCTCCAATGGAAAGTCAGCAAAGAGAAAACTAAGTAGATCTCCCACATCATATCAGTTACCTGCAAGCTGTTTCCTATATGGATAGAATCACATGCTGTACACATGAATGACTTTCCTGCAAGAGTCACCTTGCAGAGAAGATGGGTGACATAAAATTTGATAAATAATAGCTATAGCATTTAGATTTACATATTGCCCCATAATGCTTTACAGCATCTCTAAGTGGCTTACATTTTAGGACAGCACTGGCTCAGCATTATTTGCATAGTGCCCCAACAATCTGGACTGTCATTTTACTGACCTTGGAAAGATGGAAGGATGGAAGGATGAGTCAATAGATAAGTCAATAAATAAACATCCCTACATTTTAAACATCTCCAATAAAAGTGATAGGTAAAGAATTAATATTTTAAATTAACACTCATTAAAGATTTGTGAGATGGTTTAGGATGAAAAACAGGAACCTCATGAGGAAGGATTCCCCAGTAGATTGTCTTAGTATACGTGACCAGAGGGGCAAAAGCCATTTGAAATATTCTGTATTTCAAATTCAAATATACCTAGGTGCCAAGCTTATTAGGTAAAAATCAGCATATCATTATCATCATCATTTAGAGGCTGTCCAACTCCATGTGACTCTGGCTGGCTGACAATTTAGAAAACAAGAAAAAAAAATAATAATAAGCAAATCTGAAGCAACCAGATAACTGTATCTCATATACTGTCCAAACCCCACTATCACTGACGAGCTGCATAAACATGCTGCCACATGGCCTGGGAGAACAGCTGTTATGAAAGAGTTCTAGAACAGGGTGGTAGTTACGTGGTTCTTTTGGATGAGTTGAGGGTATCATTCTAAAAAGCAGGCAGTGCAGACATAATACTGTGAAGCCTGTTGATGATGAGCAATATAAAGTCTGCAACACTGATAAGTAGCTTATTTCACCCACCAAGAGAGCTACTAAACTTTGGACCAAAAACAATTTCCAAGGAGGCTCCACATCTAACCATGGGTTGTCATGAACATGAATCATCTTGGAGGTCAGGCACCCGAAGATTTCTGTATCGTTCCAATTTTAGTATATGTGCTGCCGAAGCGAGCACTCAAAGATTTCTGTCGCTGCAAAATTACATAAAATAAGCTAATATATCGACAGTGGCATCTGGTACTAGCTGCAACTTCTGGATTTTCTTCAAAGACAGCTCCATGTAAAGTACGTTATAGTCATTAAACTGAAAGATATTAAAGACATGAGTCATTATCTTCCCCCTGATTTGGAAAAGGGTGCAGTTAGTGAACCTGCTGAGCCTGGCTGAAGGCTTGCCTGCCCACATTCCAGCAGTAACGGTGAGTCCAGGAGAACTCCCAAAATGCATACTAGCTCTTTCAGGGCAGTGGAATCCATCTAAAGCAAAGATGGAGCATCCATCTTCAAAAGGGTTAAAAGAGATGTGATAAAGGAGGCAAAACTATGATTAAAAAAGTAAAGGTTCCCCTCGCACATATGTGCTAGTCATTCCTGACTCGGGGGTATGTGTGCTCATCTCCGTTTCAAAGCCAAAGAGCTAGCACTGTCTGAAGACGTCTCCATGGTCATATAGCCGGCATGACTAAATGCCAAAGGCGCATGGAGCGCTGTTACTTTCCCACCAAAGGTGGTTCCTATTTTTCTACTTGCAATTTTTTACGTGCTTTCGAACTGCTAGGTTGGCAGAAGCTGGGACAAGTAATGGAAGCTTATCCCGTTACGCAGCACTAGGGATTCGAACCGCTGAACTGCCGACCTTTCGATTGACAAGCTCAGCATCTTAGCCACTGAGCCACCACATCCCTCAAAACTATGATTATTTCCTCCAAAAACAAAAAGTTCCAAAATATATGTTTTAGTTTGATCTTGTCCATCATACTTCATATAGACCTATTGAAATCAGTCTTAATGTATTGTTCCTGCTGCCTCTTTTCATAGGCTTAAATATTATTTGTCCCTGTAGAATAATTTGATAATCTTCCAAGACAGTTTAAAGTACAGATTTTTTAGCAAATTGCTTTATATAGTCACTAGCTATATACATATACGTATACGTATACGTATACGTATACATATACGTATACATATACATATACATATACATATACATATACATATACATATAGAGAGAGAGGGAGAACTCCAAAAGATGCATTAGGGCTTATTTTTGGGGAAGTACTGGTAGTGGCGGTGGCGGGAAGCTCCGCCCACCCACCTGGATGCTTCTGCACATGCGCAGAAGTGTCATGCATGTGTGTGAGTGCGCACACACCCATGAGTGAACCGGTAGCGATGGGTTTTGAAACCTGCCCCTGCCTAGGAAGTCCCTAAACAAGTAACTTTTATTAGTAGGTACAAAAGAGTCATGCCATCTGTAAACCTTTAAATTCATGTACAAGCACCTTGACTGATACACAAGAGGACATGAACCTCAAAGGTAAACACTGTTAGTAACAATAAACCTTTTGAAGTTTTTTTAATT
The DNA here is from genome assembly GCA_032468215.1 of Stegonotus admiraltiensis. Taxonomy (NCBI): domain Eukaryota; kingdom Metazoa; phylum Chordata; class Lepidosauria; order Squamata; family Colubridae; genus Stegonotus; species Stegonotus admiraltiensis. The sequence goes on along the minus strand of JANHZT010004295.1, from coordinate 3,964 downwards.
GAACTTTGATGACTCAAAGGGATATGGTGCCATTCTTCTAACCAAAGATTGAAGCCAAAACTACTTATATTTTAAACTCTAGAGAAATACTAGACGTGTTACAAAACAATATTTCGCACTATTTATTGCAGAATTTAAATATTTCCTAGCAGTTACAATAGAAAGCTAAATATTGTCCCAGCATTAAAACACTGTTTATCTCTGAATGCTATTATTAATTTTATGCCAGTGAATATTATCTGAAAAGCTAACTGGTTTTCATTGGACTTTCTGGAACAGGAGAATTATGTTATTTCTTACTTGCCCAATCTTTTGATGTTCTTCTTAAATTGGTGCAGGCATTTGGTTTCTTACAACAGCTACTGTCTTCTATGAATGGAATTTCATTCTGAAACCTTGTTTCTGTTGTAAGAGGGAATTAAGCACTGACAGAAATGTAACAAGGAACACATCTGCATGACAATGAGTTTCAAAGATCCATAGCCAGGGCCAAGATCCCACGAGTTACCCTGAATGTGAGCAGAAATTTAAGAGCTGTTCTATGCAGTAGTCAATAGAAACAAAAGAAAGAAACCTTCTTTGATGTTATAAATCATCACCAAGAGACAGGGGAGAATAAAAAAGGTGTACTAGGCATACCATCTTACTTTTATTTATTTTCATCCCACCTTTATTATTCTAAATAACTCAAAGCAGCATGCATACCTAATACTCCTTCATTCTTTTATAGACAGTCCTCAACTTACAACTGGCCACTTAGTTACAAAACAAATTACAGCAGATTTCCCCCCTCCCCAAAGATACTTATGGCCTGGTTTTGAAGTTATCACAGCTGTACACACACTCACACACTCCCATAATCATGTGATTCCATTTTGGGCACTTGGCAACTAACTCCCCTTTATGGCCATTTGCAGTGACCACAATTTTTAATGTTTTTGTTACTGTGTGTGGTTGGTTTCCAGTATTTACCTCTGGTTTCTGGTAAAAGAACACCCATTGGGTATAATGGATTTATTTAACAACTGCCACAAAAAATGCTGAAAAATCAGATCTGGTCATATGATGCGATGCCCCAATTTATGACAGCAATGGTTTAATTTTGGCATTGATTACAGTCATAATTCAAGGTCAACGTGTAATTTCTCCACAAAAACTCCCCTGTGAGATGCATTGGGCTGAGAGTGTGTGGCTGTCTCAATTTTCGAGCAAGTAATGAGACGTGTGATAAGTGATTTAAATTTCACCAAGCTTAATATAAATTAAATACTATGTTGGTTAACAAGCTTTGTTCACCAATACTGGCAAGAGGCCATGTCAAAGAAAAAAAAGTTTAAACATTTTGGAGACTAAATGATTGCTGATTCAGAAGAGTTTTCTGGATCAGGATTTATTGTTATCCCTTGTTTGCAAAATCAATTCTGGGATTTAGGGACTTCTAGATGTAACACCCAGCATCCTGATCATGGCTATGCTGCAGTGGTGGGTTTCAAATTTTTTTACTACTGGTTCTGTGGACGTGGCTTGGTGGGCATGGCATGGCTTGGTGGGTGTGGTTTGGTTTGGTGGGCGTGGCAGGGAGAGAATACTGTAAAATCTCCATTCCCTCCCCAATCCAGGAGAAGGTTACTGCAAAATCCCCATTTCCTCCCAATCAGCTGGGACTTGGGAGGCAGAGAATAGATGGGGGCAGGGCCAGTCAGAATTTTTACTACTGGTTCTCTGAACTACTCAAAATTTCTGCTACTGGTTCTCCAGAACTGGTCAGAACCCGCTGAAACCCACCTCTGCTATGCTGGAATGATGGATAATGTAGTTCAGCAATACCAAGAAGGCCAAAACATTTTCTGAGTCTTGATTTAAAAGGTATCCAGTCATATTTTCAGCACTGAACTGCTAAAAGATGCTTTATTTTCTGTGACTTGTCTTATCCAAATGTACCCAACTAGAATAAAATGACCAGATTAATCAAGGAGCTGAATAGGAACAATTCAAAAGTTGTTAGTGGCCTAAAGTGAGGAGGCTTTTTCTAATCCAGTATTCATTAATTTTTCAGCTTGACTTTCAGCAACAAGAATTAGTCCACAAGGAAATGAACAATCAATGAAATACAGATTAAATTACCTTTAAAATAGAAATAGAAGAACAACTTAAAGCAATCGATAGCCTAAAGAAAACAAACACAAGGAAAAGAAAAAGTTGACACTATCAGCAACAAGCAAAGGAATAATAAAATAAATTAGTCCTCAATTTGAGAACAAGAATTCGTTAAAGACTTTTAAAAGCTGTCAGATAGGGGATTTCTTCTTCTTACAGAAACATAGATTAATTCGCAATTGAATCCAATTCATTTTCAACTTGAAAGGAGCAGAGAAATGCAGAATCAGAAATGGGTGGAAACTTGACACCCAATAACTATGGTTTGTAAATACCATCACTGACTGTTCTTCAGGGATTGTGCAATTGACAGTCCCCCAAAGGAATTGTTACAATAAGGATTTGGGTCTAGATGCAACCCTTTGACTTTTGCAACAGGCTCCTTCTGTTGTTATAACTCTAGAATATATGCCTGAATTCGTCATCTTGAAAACAGTGGTCTATAGACAGTATGTGAGTAAAGTACAGCTATGCACCAATTACTAAGAGATAGATGAAAAATATTTTCCTTACATAACTTCCTTAACAATGCTCATGACACTGGCCCCTCCCATGCTCCTGTTCTTTAATTCCATTTTTCTAAATTTTAGTGATCATAGGTAGTCCTCAACTTACAACAATTCATTTAGTGATCATTTGAAGTTACAACGGCACAGGGGATTGAACTAGAAGACCTCCAAGGTCCCTTCCAACTCTGTTATTCTGTTTTCTGAAAAAAGTTGCTTTGACCCAGCTCCCCAAACATGACAAATCCTCTATAGTTGAAGCAAAGATACCTTTATTAGGAATGCCAGCAGCCCCAGCAAAAAGTTTCTCTATCACCTCAGGCTAACAAGTCTGCCTGGCAGGGGAGATGAATAGTTGTCTGCCACATCTATTCATCTCCATCCCCTGCCTTTTATCCCCAGAGTTAGGGTGGGGCTTCATTATCAGGGGTGGCTCTTCCTTCCAAAGGATCGACCCATGTATTTCCACTGCTCTCCTCTCCTCTGCCTTCTGCACATCCACACGTCAGGCACTGGATCCAGCTGTTCCTCCTCTTCCTCACCAGCCATCTCCAGACCTGGGGACTGTTGACTCTCCATCTGAGGGCTGGAGGATGGCCCAGGCTCCGCCTCTCTCTCTCTCTGCCATCTCTATTCCCTCTTCCCTCTCGGAGGTCTCAGGTTGCCTTGATGCTGACCCTGACTCCCACGCCTCCTCCTCATCTGATTCGGCTGCTGTGACTAATGACTGTTTTCACACTTACAACTGTTGCAGCATTCTCATGATCACGTGATCAAAATTCAGATGCTTCGCAACTGATTCATATAGTATTTATGCAGTGGTGGGATTGAAATAATTTAACAACCGGTTCTCTGCCCTAATGATTTCTTCCAACAACCAGCTCACCAAACTACTCAGAAAGTTAACAACCGGTTCTCCCGAAGTGGTGCGAACTGGCTGAATCCCACCACTGTATTTATGACAGTTTCAGTGTCCTGGGGTCATTTGATCATCTTTTGTAACCTTCTGACAAGCAAAGTCAATGGAGACACAAGATTCACTTAACAATCTAGTAACAATTTCCCTAGTTAAACAAATAATGCTTTCTCTTATCCAGAAAACAAAATAAAGAAGGAAGTCTTCAACAATATTAATTGTGTATCTATTTTGGGCAAAATCTTAATTCCACAACATAGGCCATTTTGGAGACATCTGCCTCTTCCAAACTGAAATGACTCTTTCTTTTTTTTTTTATAAAGTTTATTTCCATTTTTAAAAATAATACTTTACATATATACATACAAAGTTATTGCAACTAACG
>JANHZT010004291.1:77128-93598 GCA_032468215.1 Stegonotus admiraltiensis | reverse complement strand
ACTTAGGATTCTTATCCCATGCCCCCACTTTGTGCATTGCAAGATAAATATATGGCTTTTTACATGCCTAGCCTTAAACACAACTGCTTTTCAAAGAATCAGGGGGAAGGAAGGAAGGACGGAAGGAAGGAAGGAAGGAAGGAAGGAAGGAAGGAAGGAAGGAAGGAAAAGAAAATCCATTTGTGATTGTGACCTAAAAGTAAGTGTCATTCTCCCCCAGAAAAAATGGAAACACTTGGGTTCATTGAATATTCTTGGACCTACAGTAAACTCTAACCACTGAGCCACAACTTCTTGCCAACATATATGCATTATGTTCCCCCTCACTTCCCCCTCACTTCCCCCTCACTTCCCTCTCACTTCCACAATAGATTGAAAATATTTGAGAGAAAGGGAAGGAAAAGGCCAAGGACACAGAAACCGGTCATTAAATGTAGAGATCATTAATTTTCAACATGGAATTAAAATCAAACTATACTTTTATAATTATTGTCAGTTCTATTCGAACAGAATGGTTATCTAAAATGAAATTCAAGTATACTTGACATTAGCGAGTTATGTTCTCCAATAATTTGAAACCCATCTTTCTGAAAAGTCAAGTAGGCATTGATTGCATTTTGGAAAATTAGTTATATATTTTTTTAGACTCCATGGAGTGAAAGCCATCTTTCAATGGCCAATAGAACAAGTACTTAAAAGGTATTTTGCATGCTTGTTAATTCTGAAATGCTTCATCAGAACTTAGGGTAAAATAGAGTACCATATTGCTCCTTGCATTTCATTGAGGAACCCAATTTCATACAGCTGCATAATGATCCCTATAGTAAGCACCAAATGTGTCTGAATGAAATGTTTGTAACTGACACATATTTTTTCTTTGATTTGCACCTGATTCCATCTTCCCATATCCTGAACTACGTCTAATAATTAGGGTCAGATTATCAGTTTTTGGGTCCATTCAGATTCTGGAGTTTTCATAGTGCATTGGTCTGTAGCTCTAGAGCACCGGGGACTTGAGAGTTATATGAAATACATGAACAAGTTGCTATGGTTTAATATTGGATTTATTTTACAGACAAGAAAAGTCAACCTACAAAAATTACTTCTACCATATTGAGAAAGTTATGCTACCATTCCTTTTCTGTGTGTGCGCAGTGAATCTCCTCCCTTCAATTAACAATGTGAAATGTGGCACATGGAGTAGATTACCATTGTTCCACATTTAGTCATTGTTTTTTCAACCTAGAATAATAAAGCTTTAACTAACTCTTTCCTGAAGTTGTCACAGAAATCTACCATAGATTTGCTTTCAAAATAAATGCATACTCCATCAAAAGGGCATTTGATATAGCATGAATTTAAATGTTTTAGAATTTGTTGGTTATCTCTCAAAATAATGCATATAATAAACCAAATATTAGGTGGTATATACTAAAAAACTAGGCATTTCAAAAAACTTTATAACTCATAGGAAATCTGATGGATCCGAATGCATACCAGACTGAAATGGACTGGATTCAGCTGGCCCACAGATCCCTATCCTTACTCATCTCAGTTTAGAGGTTGGATAATAAAAGAGTCTTCAGAAACTGGTTTTGAATTGCTATTTCAAATCAAAGATGTCATTCTTAATGTAGAAGAAAGGGAGAATCATTAAATCCATAGGAGTGCATATTATTCCTGGCATTTAGTCTGGTTATTTAAATTTAATCCAATTTGGGAAGCAGCCCTCAACCCAAGCAAGCAAACAAAACCTGCATACCAGCCGCCCTATCACATGTGGCTGTATAGTTTAGACAAGGATTCCATTTCAAATCTATCGTAGAGTCCCAGCAGGGAACTCTTTGTAGCAGATGGGGCACAGAGCCTCAATATGATTCAAGGAAGGCCTAGAAAGTTCAAGAGACTTGCTTTGCAAAATAAGCAGCAGAATCCAAATCAACCACCAGAAGTCAGAAGTAGGGGAAAAAAATTCTACTTTTTCTAATGAATCTCTAATATTTGAAAAAAAAAATTGAAGCCCACAAATGCCCTTTCAATACCAGAAAAAGACAACCTTTCCACATAAAATTACCTTCCTTGATATTCCCAATTTCCTTTTTATTTTAATAACAACTCTCTTTCTCTGTGTATATTTATGTTTGTAATGGATACTCCCAGAAGCCAGCTTGGATGACATGAGCTGGTTTCAGCTCATTTCATCCTTTGGAGTGAGGCTCTGGAAGATTCTGGGGACCCTGAACCAGTAGGGGGTGGGCAAGAGGAGGATGAGAGTCCAGAAACCTCAGAAGGGTTGGAGAAGTGACTGTATGAATGGCTGGCTAACAGAGGGAATAAACACAGCTGCAGCCAGGAAGCTTGAAAGGCCAGCCAGAAGCAGAGGGCAGAGAAGAGGCATAGCAGCATCCAGTCAGCAGCATCCAGTCAGCATGGAGGAAGAGGAATTGCCTCTTCCTTTGGATCCCATGGTTTGCAGGACTGAGAGGAGGGAGGTGCAATGGAAGTTGGTGAGGCTACTCATGAGGAGGCAGCCTTGCCCCTCTTAATGAGGTGCACTCATTGGTTTGTGGCTGTTTAGCCCAGCAAAGTGACACTAGAGATAACTCATCTGTTTCTTGTCATGCATTTGTTCAGCCATCACGACTCTTGGCTTGGGATTTAAACCTTGATCCTGTTATTCGACTTTGGTTTTTGGACCTTGGACTTGGTCTTCAGTTTCGTGATTTGAGCTTGGACCATGGACTTGTCTTTTGACTTCAAAATGGGTGGGTGATTTTACAGAGTTTGACCTGTGTTTCTGCATTTGGGAATTGGACTCATTGGTTTTTGTGCTGAGTCCTGGGGAACACTATTCAGGGCTAGCAAAGCCCCAAACCCTCATGGTGTATGCATGGGTGGGCAGGACAGAACAGTGTTTTTCTGTGTGTGTGAATCTGAGAGAGAGGGAGTGAGGGAACATGTTGCTTTTGGAAGACAATTGGAAACACAGAATTTTTGCTGATCTATTCTATTCCATCACATTAGCATTTATATGTATCCATGATGATGCCAAGATGTCAAAATCTGGAGATACTGCTCCCAAGCTCTTAAGGGGCATAGTTTCTATAGCTGACCAGGCTGAGCATAAAGGTGGGGTCAAAGGCATCATCAGTCTGGAGCCTTTACACCCTTAAAAGAGACTTAAGTCCTGTACCCCCCTTGAAGTCTGTCGATTCTTATCTGGCACATATTTGCCTTGACTTTTAGTAGATGAGATTCTTGTAGAGGTTTCATGGAATAAACTTGCAGTGCTTTCAACTGCTTATGCCTAACAGTTTCATCATATCTGCATATTTTGTGCTTGGTCCTCTTGCCCCCAGTGGATCCTCATAATAATGTTTTAGAAAGCTGCCTTTCCATTAACCTTTTCCTGTCCCAGATTTAGACATAAATAATCTTTTTTTAACCAACTTCACAAAAGATAAGGATGGTGACTGAATGCCTCAGTTACCATTATTGATTAGTCCTGGGTTACATTTTCTTTGTGATATTAATTTGTGATAGGAATTTTGCTACACGTGTATATACTTCTCAAAGCATGCTGCAAAGAAATAACTCTTTCACTGTATTTGTTTCTGCTACTCTTTTTTTAGTACATTTTCTTCTATTGCTGTTGCTCCTCTTTCTTCTTCTCCCTTCTTAACATTATGTCTTCTTTCTTATGGACCCACATTGGGCATATTGCAACTGAAAGAAAGTGATGAAAATTGATGGGGAAGTTGAAAGAAATTGTGACTCCACTGATAAATAAACACAGTAACCTGAACTAGGAGAAATTCAGCATGGGTGCGTTTCCATAGTGAAGTCATTCTGACCTTGAAAGCGGTTATAAATGTGTTTATTTTACCTTCTCTTTCTAAATTTACATCATAGTTTCCTTCTTTCCAATCATCAAACCCATAAATCACAAGTTATATTTTTTTTCTTTTTTCAGCATAAAGTCCATAAAGAGTTTCCAGTCACTTGATCCCCCCCCCAAGTGGACGAGTCAATTTTGCCATTTCCGTTAGCTGTATTGTCTTCACCATCCATTCCTCTGTTGTCAATAGTTCCGAGTCTTTCCATTTTTGCACATAGAGTAATCTCACAGCACTGATTGTATATAAAACTAGTCTTCCATGACTCTTTTCTAATTGTCTATCCATTAATCCCAGCAAGAAAGGTTCTAGTTTCAGCTGAGTAAGTCTGTTATCTTAAAGCCATGAAAATATGTTTCTCACTTCAGATGTAGAGAATGCTAGGGGCAGTCAGTCACTCTAGTGATGCCCCTGAGTGTACTGTATAAATTAAAGGCTGTTCTCTATTAGCAAGAGGAAAGAAAACCAGGTTAGCTATGTCTGCTTCATGGGATATTTTGGTACCTCAGACTGGTGGGGATTTTCCTGAGGTGCAAGAAGTTTTTATAGTGCCTACCTTTTTTTCCTTTCTGTCACTCAGACCACGTTGCCAACTTTTTTACCGCTGGAAAATTTCATGAGAAGCAAAACCTGAACCATGGGTATTTTGATAGGGTCTTTTCTATCTTTTCTGAGACAAATACAGCTTTTTCAGCACCACAGACCAAGATATGAACACACAGAAAAAGGGAGAACAACAAAACAATAAAAGAAAAGTGCTTGGCGAATTTGTCATTTGGAAAACAATGAAAATAACAACCCCCAGGTTTAGGAAGAGATTTGACCGCTGTTGGTAAGTCTCAAGAAGGCAAGAAATCAATATTTATTTCACTCAAAGTGCTGGCCCCAGCATGTGGTATTGATGTTTTCAACAGGACCAAAAAGCTTTTCACAGCAAGAGGTATACTTTTCTCCACCTTTGGAGAAGATCTGAGCATTAGTTGAATGTTATCGGTAACACCTCCCTTGCTTGCATTGTGTCTGTATGCGTGTGTATGTGTGTGTTGTTTTCCATAGCTTTATAACATTTACATTAACTCTTCCATTCTTCTTGTCCTGAAAAGTTCTCCCCTGTTTTAACAGACTGAGCCATACAACTTTTCAGTGAATTGATTTTTGCTCAGGAAGCCCTCTGGACAAAAATCACAAGCTCTGCTGAAAATCAGTGCGAAATTCTTTTCTTTCTTCGAAGTCAGGGAAATGAAGCCGATGCCTTCTCCCCTGGAAAGGATCTCAGGCACTTGCTAATCACAGTGTGGCCCACTGACATCTTTAACAATCTTACTCTTTTCTTGCTACTGCTACTAGCTGCCCTTAGAAATGCATGTATGGATTCCAGGGCAGCTGTCACAATCAGCTCTTTGCCCTTATTATTCCATCCCTTTTTTATGTACACACTTCATGATAGCTAGTTCCCTGACCTTTGGTTTGCTGCGGGGTTTTATTTCCAGATGAACCAGCTCCTGACCCATTCTTAGACCACGGAGTGAAACAATGAACTTCATTCAGCATCTCTTTACTCCTTCTTTTTAGAGCCTGTTTGACCTTGGCACCATCCTCTGGTTGTTATCTCATCTCAAGGTCAGCATAGGGGAGCGAGAAAAGAAATGGCTCATCTGTATGAAGAGAACCCTTCTGGGGACAAGCAGGAATGTGTGTGTGGGGGTGGGGGTGGTGGAAATATGGCATTGGGAATCAAGCTGCTATTAAATGCTCTAATCCTTCTCACTAGCTGGCTGAAAATCGCCTTGAGAGGCATATATATCTCCTGGAATGGATCAACACCCTGGCGAGGAGGAAATTGATTACTAAGCCCTTCTAAGGTCTTTGTGATTTTCACCTTCTCTGTGTAGCTAAAGCTGTTGTTGCAGGGGAATGATTCTCACCAGTAACATCACAATTAAAAATAGAAGGCAACTTGCAGGTTGCACCCCGTCAGGGATCCAGTTCCTGCTTTTAATCTTATTATGATTACCTTGTTTTGCTCATGCAATATAAGGAACTAATGCAATGAGGAGAAAAATGGATTCAGAGTCACTTGACAGAATTGATGAGATGAAAATCCTGCCATTTTGCACGGGCCATTCTTTACTTCTGCCAATGCAGTTTTGTTCTTGACAATTCACGTACAATCCTCTATTATGTTCAGTATGAAACTTCTCTACTCTTTCAGCCACTTTTATTTGATTGAATTTGAAAAAAAAGCTTGTTTTCCATCATGGTTAGATGCGGGACTCGTAAAAAGCTCTTAAAAGGTGGCCATGGTCAGTGTCCTTTCTTTCATCATCTAATTATCACTCCAGTAGCCTGCAATCGGCTTAGCTTGTCAGAATTTAGTGAAAATTTCCTGTGGAAGACGTTTCCCTCATGGGGCATTTGCACATTTTTAGGGAGTAAGGACAGATTCAGAGTAGGACTGTGCAGTGCTACAAAGGGAAAGGGGTATTTTAGAATGCTCAAGTAAGTTCACATTTGTTGGCGACATCTTTAAACAACTGTGTATTTTAATGTGATTCACAGAGGATGGCAAGATGGGAGGGGACAAAAAACAAGTATGTGCTAACTCAATCAGGTCAACATCACAGCTTATACCCTTACATTAGACATTGGTGTTCAAGTATCTGATTACAACACTTGTGGATTGGCAACAGGCACAGAGAATCCTTAGGGTTTACTGCAGATGTTGTGTAGTGTTGCTGACAGGGACTACATGGGTGCCCATAACTGCTCCACCAACTTTTCCTCCTTCAAATGCAAAGAAATTGAGAGATAGTGATCCAAATACATTTTAAAGAAATTTCAAAGCAATCTAAGAATAAGATCCATCCTTCCTTCCTTCCTTCCTTCCTTCCTTCCTTCCTTCCTTCCTTCCTTCCTTCCTTCCTTCCTTCCTTCCAACATTGTTATCTGGAAACAGTAGAAGGGAAGAACAATACATAGCTAGTAGGATATCATTAAAAGTTTCTTTTAGAAAGAAATCTGTTTTAGAAAGAGAAAGAGATCTTAACGGAACTTATTTTTTTTACTGTAAAATTTCATTAACTGTTAAAATCATTGCAATTAACATTTCTAAAAGTTTTTCACATGGAATACTGCAGATATATTAAATGACAATATACTAACATAACTATACAAAAGACTATATACTTAAAGGAAGCTTCCTGACTTAATATATATATATAAAAGCTGTATAATGAGAAGAAAAGAAAGAAAATTATCTAAGATAAAAAGGGGAAAATTTAAAAGACTATTTAAACCCCATTGTAAAAAGTAAAAAAAATGGATAGCAAAATATATCAGGCTACTAAAATTATATAAGTTTGCTCAATTCCAAATCTTTGATTTTATTTAAATGAAATAATCCTAAACCAAATGGGACAACCACTTATTTAGGGCTATTGGTAGCCTTTTATATCCATCTGTTCTGTTGGTGAGACGTGGAGGGGGTTAAGGGCAGAAACTCAGCTCAGATGCCTGTGAATTCTGCCAGAAATGTTTGACCCCACAATGATAGGTTCAACATACAGTGCTTACAGTCTTTGGCACACAGTGTATGAATTTGTGAACAATAGATTGAGAAGAAACACACTGACTTTACAAAGAATTTGAATATGTAAATCATTTGGCCAAGAACTTGCCCCCTACCATCCATATACATATACATTTATCTTTTAATAGAATTGAGACAAAGGCTTAGATATGTTGATTGTTAAAATCCCCATGTATTTATATGGAAGGGATTCAATTTTTTTTAACCTTTTGAAAAATTTTGAAAAAAAATCTGAATCAGATCAATCTACTGTTACTTGGCAAACCCACCACATCTGCAACCTAAGTAGGCACATTCAGAAACCATTTCACCCCTGGATTTTTCTGACTAGAAAAATTAGTCTCTAGTGACTGTTAAATCGGAAGTACCACTAAGATGTGGCACCACTACTTTGGGACATATTATGAGAAGTCCCAGCTCTCTAGAAAAAGCTGTAATGGTGGGAAAGGTGAAAAGAAAGAAAAGAAGACCAGCAACAAGATGGATAGACTTAGTTATAGCAGCTGTACCGTTGGAAGATCTGAAACACCAGGTTAGGGACAGATCAATCTATCTATGTGGTTGATAGGAGTCAAAAACAACTTGAAGGCACATAATCAATCACAACTAACATGTTTGTTTTAAAAGAGTGTTTTGGGTGGCCCAACATGATAGGAATGTTCAAACAGGACTATTCCACAGGACTATTGACACTCAGCTATAAGCATGAATATTATATTTTTACATGAAAACATTGGATGAAGAGTTAGTTTTTTCCAATGTACTCTCATGAGATATCATCAATATCAGAGCAATTAACTCTGTAAGCCAAGGCTTCAAATAATGTCTTTGTGGTTTTAAATGAAAATCAAAGATAGATAACTATTGTAATAGGCCCTAGATTGTGCTTATATGAAGCAATTTATCATACTGCATCAAATTATGTTGTTTGTTTTGTTTAAAATAACAAAAAGCAAGCAAAGGAAGAACAGAGCCATTAAGAGTAGTTTGATTAGAAGTTCTTGGTCCTAAACCATGGCAACTACTAAGTAAGACAAACGGGAATGGAACAATAAAACAATAACTTAAGATAAATGGATTGTGTTAGAAGAACTCTCTGTGTGTGTGTGTGTGTGTGTGTGTGTGTGTGTGTGTGTGTATTTGAAGCCCACTAATCTTTTGATTTAATTTTTTTGTGATAGCTTTTCTACAAAACATAGTACAATAAAATTAACATTTGGTCCAACTTAATAGCCAGTGAAGTATTGGATGCAAGATGCTGAGAGTAAAGTACCAGTTTTTTCTTTCTGAAGAAGTAAACATTGTATTATTTTAAGCAATAAGTGCCTGAAATGAATAATAACTCAGATTCCTAATTCCCAAATAGCTACTTATATAAAACCTACAAACTTCAGTGAAGATGAATATAGCTGATGGCAGGTTCATTTGTGCATATATGAAATTCTTATTTGGGCATATATTCCAGGAAAAAAGCTGAGTTTACTTGATTCTTTTTTCTTTTTTTATTGGGTAGTAAGCATGATAGAATATGATTAAAATATTATTACTGATACCAATTAAATAATAATTTTAATGGAACAACTAAATATTTTTATAACAATTCTGCTTTGAGCAAGTATAAACTTGTCCTGAGGAATATAGTTTGTTTACACTGAAATTAAATCAAAAGAAATCTCCAGCAGATTTTGGAACGAAATTTCATGGAAGTCTTCATCTTGGACATTTAATATAAAAAAATATATGAAAAGACATTCTACTAACATACTCTCTCCCTCTCTCTCCCTCCCTCTCTCTCTCTCTCTCTCCCCCTCCCCCCCCTCCTGTGTGTATGTATATGTGTGTGTGTATGTGTATGTGTAAATCTCAAAATATATCTTTTCAACCGTTGTCAATCTCCAATAAAATAACTAATCTTCTATGGTAGGCTATGAGTGATTGGATAGAAATAATCTTTAAAATGAAGAAAAATACTATAGATGAAAGTTCTGCTAGTACATTACAGTAAAATTTGTCTTAATCAGTATTGCAGTATCCTTAAAAAGCTTCACAAGATATCTAGTACAACATTTTTCTTTGAAATAATACTTGACAGGGGGATGGGTGGGGGAAGAAAGAGAGAGATTCAATGAAGCAATCTAGGATCAGTAGCAAATTTGGCCTGGGAGAAGGGGGTGGGGAAATCATCCTTATCCAGACTCTGAACAAAATCCATCCTCTGACATTACCTAAAGGAAAATGCTTTGACATTCAGTTCCCCTCCACCAAACAGTCTGTCAAGTTGTGGCATTTTCAGATGATAACACAGAGGGGGAGAAAAAGCAACCCGAAGGAGAAACCATCTCCCTGACTAATGGTACAAGTTGCACAAGGAATGCTTACTGCTTACTTATTGGATGATGGATAAATTACACACAAACATAAGAAGGGAGCATTAAAAAAATATTGAATTTTAAGAGCATAATTTGAACACTTATGTAGCATGCTTGATGTAGGGGGTGCTATTGTTTTAACAAAGGACTGCCATGATGGGTGTAAGCAGTCCCAAAACTGTGAAGGTTGTGGTTATCTGTCATCCCCTTTTGGATATTATCAGTCCTGTGTACTTTATTATTTTTTTAACCAGGCAGGTATAAGCACTTTTTCAAGCAAAACGCTGAGCTGCAGCTCCTACCCTCACATTTCACATTTTCTCTTAGCTGATTTGGAGCTCAGAGGCATCCTTATATTCTTTAAATAATGATAAAGTTTGTTGTTTTGCTTTTTAGCAAGCCATCTTCCCATTTAATTTGTAATGTGACCACATGATTCATGTCCAGAGAGTTGTCAATGGGCACATGAGCTACCTGGGCCATTTCTTCTCTCTCAGCCCTAAGAAGAAAGCAAGGGCAAACTGTTTCTGAAATCTTGCTTGCAGGGACCAATCCAGGCAGTCACCAGATGTCAAAACCTGACTCAGAGGGGTGTGTGCGTGTATCTAGGTATACTCACAGACATACAAATAGATATGCATATACTTACACATGTATTTTATAAGCCACCCAATTGCAAATGAACCTGAGGCAACAAAGAATTTAGAAACATATAATAATACCAAACCAATAGTGGCCAATCATAACAATGAAAGAACATGTTGAGGAAATGCAAATAAAATCAAAGTAAAAGGTAAAGATTTGCCCACACATGCATGCTTGTCGATTCTGGCTCTAGGGGGCAGTGCCCATCTCCGTTTTAAAGCTGAAGAGCCAGCGCTGTCTGAAGACGTCTCCGTGGTCATGTGGCCGGCATGACTAAATGCCAAAGGCACACAGAGCGCTGTTACTTTCCTACCAAATGTGCTCCCTATTTTTCTACTTGCATTTTTTTACGTGCTTTCGAACTGCTAGGTTGGCAGAAGCTGGGACAAGTAAGGATTCGAACCGCTGAACCGCCAACCTTCTGATCGACAAGCTCAGCATCTTAGCCACTGAGCCACCGTGTCCCTTTTAAAAAAAATCAAAGTAACTCATACCTAAAGGAAGGTCACAAGTCATCCTGCCCAAGGGCCTGCTAGAAAAAAAACAGGTTTTCAGAGCTTTCTGAAGGGTCATGTGGATTGTGGGTGGGGAGAGATGGGATGCTGTTCCAAATGACAAGTCTGCGGACAAGGGAGCCACGTAACCTACCTGTAAATAGAAACTAAATAGCCTATACCCATTGTCACATTGTCCTGAATATGTTAAGTTTTAAATATTTCTTTTCCATCAATGATCTTGCCACTTGTAGCTCCAGAAATATTGACTCTTAGTACTTTTTGCCCTACCAACTACTAGGAACATTAAGAATAGAGACTTCAAGCAAGAGACTTTCCTTGTGTTCCTCTCTTCATTTCTGCATTAGCAGTTTATAGCATCTTCTAGAGCAGATGTGTCAAACTCATGTCATCGCAGTGGTGTCACATGACCTACCGGGACTTTTTTCCCCCTTTTGCTAAACTGGGCATGGGCATGGCCAGCATGTGATGCAACCTGCCCAAGGGCCAGAAGTTTGACAGCTCTGCTCTAGAGTTATCCAATCATTGTTCAGCCAAAATTAACAGTAACACAAATAGGCTTCATATTGCTTCAATAGTGACTTGATGATTCTATGCAGCTGCTATAAATCATTAGTGTGGAGATGACTTTTGTCTCTGCTTTTCCAGAGAAAAGATTAGTACTTTATTTTATTTGCTTCCTAAAAGTATTTCCTATTCCACAAATACCAGAAAAAGATACTCAGACATTCTGGCTTTCTACTGGAGAGTGGAATGTTCTTGTCCTTCTGGATATTGAGGACCTATTACTAAGTCCTCATCATGGACCTCATGCTATTCATAATCTTTTTTAAATTTAATCATATCTACACTCTAGAAAATAAAGAACCAAAGATACATCTGCAGTACATCTTAAAGCTGTTCCTGTGTTCATGCCAACTTGTCTGAAAACCAGTTTTTTTAAAAATACATCCTGTCCAGACTGAAGCATGTGGCAACAGTTTGCATGGTACTCGCTCCAAACTAAAACTACCATGTCCTCTGATACACTCAGTAAATTGAAAAGAAAATCTTTTGAGGAGGAGGGGGAGGATTTCAAACCACTAACCTATTTGTATGGTAAAATGATATAATTTGAGCAGTTATAGCTGAGTGATAAAGGTAGAAATCATTGTCTAAACTGAAGGGACAATCTTTCCTCAGCCAATGAGCTGATGCTGTTACCTCACAAACAAGTAAATTGTACCAGCTAAAACAAACAGTACAACTCAAAGCTACAAAAAAAAGGGGGAGAGAGAGTACTTTAAAACTGCAACAAAAAAGTGTTCCTTGAGGTTATATTTGGGTCAGTGGTGGTGGAATTCAATTTTTTTTTACTACAGGTTCTGTGGGCATGGCTTGGTGAGCGTGGTGCGGCTTGGTGGGCGTGGGTTGGTAAGCGTGGCAGGGGAAGGATACTGCAAAATCTCCATTCCCACCCCACTCCTGGGGAAAGGATATTGCAAAATCTCCATTCCCTCCCCCCTGGGGCCAGCCAGAGGTGGTATTTGCCAGTTCTCTGAACTATTCAAAATTTCTGCTACCGGTTTTCCAGAACCTGTCAGAACCCACTAAATAGCACCCCTGATTTGGGTGTGGAAGTAGGGTGAATACAATGTAACTTCATCTTTTTTTGCTTTCTCCCAAAATAGTTGCTATTCTGGCAACAAAACAACAAAAAAGTGCAGATACGCCCCATTGAATTGAGTGATTCCAACATTTTCCATATATAAATAATATTATCCCAGAACTTGTTTTCATGATATTGTTCATCTGGATAAAAACTTCAATTATTTTTGCTCCTAAGCTTCATGGCTTTGTCTTTCATTATCTATCATCAACCTGCCTCAGCCAGCTTATTCTTTTCAGGTGACTCTGTTGTTTCATATCTGATGCTTCACTGCTGACACTAAAGTAATTAACCTATCAAACTAATTATCATATGAACATCTGTTGACCTCAAATGGGACTTTAATCTAAGACAGCCATTCTGATAACTTCAACTGGAAGGGCTCCCTTCTCTTGCCCTAATGAACACACCATGCTTTTTATGGTGCTTTGGAACAATTTCTGTCAATAAAGTCTCCAGCACAGGTTGAGAAATATAACACAATTCTTTTCCTGGAGGAGATTTCTCAGGCTGACATCTGCTTGAACATTTTGTGGCTGATCATCTATATTACTGCTACTAGGGACTAAGTCCCCACCTGTATTTATGGAAAATCATGAAGAGCAACATATACACTGATTCTTTTCCCCATTACTATGGCCAATGTCAGAGAACTTTGGTTATAACACGGAGAATCAGTGAATGGTTAGACAAATGGGTAATAAATGAATGAATACAAAATTCAACTGATCATGCACTACAGGGAGATTGGAAACCATTGTGTGCTTGGGACCCACAGCTGCCCCTCTGCCCCAAGTGGGAACTGAGGTGGAGATGATGCTGTTACAAAGATGTTACTGGAAAGGACAAAGGTGATTTTCATTTTCATCCCCTTTTTGGAGTTTTTGAAAGTCTACTTAAAAAATCATTGAAGGCTCAATATTCTATTTCCAACATTCTATATTAATTTTTAATATAATCAGCTTTGGAATGTTTGCCATTTACTTTGGGTACTGAAATCTGGGAGGGCTTGGTCGGGTTATAAACAGGATCTGAAAAATGTAGGCAGATCCTGAGACTGAAAGTTCCTACCTGATTTGGAAGATTTTTTGAACAGCTTAAAGCTGCTTTCCTTGTGCCTGTGAGAATGTGGGCTCTGCAGATTCAAAGAGAACAAAGCTGAAATGACAAGACCATCTTATAGGGCAGATCATGTAACAAATAACAGCATATCATCCCATTGCTGCGCTTCCTGGAGAGAGCAGTTTTAGGGAAAACCAATGCTTAAAGTTCATGAAATATAAATGGCTGCTGAGTGAAGTCCAGGATCACACAAACGATAAGACTTTCAAACAGAGGTGAAATCTACTTACCTTCCCAACTGCCATGTGTCACATGCACATGCAGACCCTCTGTGCATGTGCAAACCCTTCTGTGCATGAGCAGAGGATAAAAAAACAGGTTACTTCCTGGTTAAAACCAGGAAGTAACAACTACTAGGTTGGTGGGCGGAGCCTCACACTGCCATCGCTATCAGTTCTCCGAACCACCGGCCACCATCGCTACCAGTTTGGCTGAACCAGTCTGAATCTGGACCATTTCACCCCTGTTTTAAAACCTTTTCTTCTCTGCTTCTCTTGTGGTAATTTTTCAATAAAAAAGGGTAAGAGAAATAGCTGTTCCATAGGTCTTTAATATATTTTCTGGATAGATTAATTCTAAAGGGAGGAAAAAAGTAGAGAAAATGAGTGGTGTGTGGAACTATTTTTCTATACTCCTCGTCCCAGCTGATCAAAGAAAATTACTATTCTAAGTGAGGTCAAGTGAGAAAAGAATGTTGGTGCAATTCTCATTACTGGGTGTGGCATTCTTTCACTACCAAAGTTAGAAGGTGACAGAGGGATGATAGACACCTCCTGTCTTTCTTTTTCCAATCAGCTCTCCTATGGTTTTGTAGCTTCTCTCTGGCTTTCCCCTTTTCCATTAAATCACAAGGAAGACATCATGACAGAAAGATGTGGCATAGAGTAACCCTTTGCCAGCTCAGAAACACCATCATTTTGAAATGAACAGCTGAGAAGCTGCAGTAAAAATTTGGGCACACACTAAAAAAATATTTGAAGTAACTCATTAAGATTCCCTTGAATGTTTCCCAGTTTCCAGGGTTCTCACAAGGCTTTTATAAAATTGTAATAAATGTCCCATCTGTGTGATGGTGAGCTTCTTGGAGAAAGACAGAAATTATTAATAATATGTAGCAGATAACTTCATGTAAAAAAAATGTCCAAAGACATTTAGCAAGTGGTTAGGTGACAACTTATTTACCTGGACTCTTACTTTTGCAAATTGAATTGAGTTCTATAAATTATTATACTAGGCCCTTTATATTAGTGATGAAACAAGTAATTAAACCTCTCAAAAGCAAAGTAAATAATCCAATATGGTACAGTATGTGCTATACATGACTATAATATGGGCTGATTGCAGTACCTCGGGTTTTTTATTTATTTCCTTGAAACATTGGGCTATGGGAAAGACATACATTCAGTAAAAAAAAATATTCAGAATTGCAAAAGTGGCTTTCAGTTGTTTAATAATAATTTGGTTGTAGTTATAAACTGAAATAAAGAGGTACATGCTGTCTTTTCTAGTCTAAATTCAAACTTTAAAAAAAAAAACTTCTAAAGGAAGCCAAGTAAATAAAGAAATCAAATTGCACATTGACAGTCTTCCAATTTGGGATGGGAAAGGAAACACAGAGAAATGTACGTATTTTGATATGGTTTTCTACAAATATAAAAATCATCTCTGTATGAGAAAGATTAATTAAATTAAAACTAAACACAACGTTAATGCAACTGTTGTCCTAGAACTATATGCTGAAACCTACGCAAAACATTTCTGCTTGTTGCACATGTCTGCTTGTCTGACCTTTGCAATGCACTTTACTACTCAAAAATGCACAAATGAAATTTTACATGTTAAGAAGAATGCACAAATGAAAGATTTTCATATTAGGAAGAAAGATACCCCAGAAGGAAAAAAAAAGATACATTGTAAAATATCGTAAGGTCATGGTCAGTAAAAAAAAAAAAGTTAATGCAAAAAGGCACACAAGTTATAGAAAGTGCTGATGAAAAATGCCATTTGAATATGCTTTTCAGCTCTGTCTTTCAATAGACATGTAAGGTAGAAGTTGCAGTTATTTATTTATTAGATTTTTATTCTGTCTGTATTTTGCACAGCTCAAAGTGATAATTTCTATGTCTAAGACAGGCCTGTCAAACTGGTGGCCCACGGGCTGGATGTGTCATGCATAGGCCATGCCCACCCCGTGTCCTCAAAGGCAAAAACCATTGTGATACATCATGATATGTCACATGATGCAATTGAGTTTGACACCCATGGTCTAAGAGAACACTATACTCGCTGTCTTCAACGTTGTAGCCTTAACTACTACACCAGTTCGGTCCTCAAATTGACAGTGAGCAGTGGATTCTAGTATATCACTCATCTTTATCAAAATCTCCTTGTAAAATCAAACACAATGTTTTATGGATGTTCTTTCTGTCACACGTATGGACTGTACTTTTATGAGAGCATCAACAGTATGGCTTGGTTTGTCTGTTCAGTCCCCATTAAGATTAATGAGATTTACTCCCAGGGAAATATTTAAGGGTTTACTTACTTCCAGGGTATTTCTTTCTCACACAAATCCATTCTGACTAACAATGTAGAATTCTGCAGTTTCCTTCTTTCCTTCCTTCCTTCCTTCCTTCCTTCCTTCCTTCCTTCCTTCCTTCCTTCCTTCCTTCCTTCTTTCCTTCCT
>JANHZT010004290.1:316278-327619 GCA_032468215.1 Stegonotus admiraltiensis | reverse complement strand
ACCTTTGAAAGGATGGAAGGCTGAGTCAACCTTGAGCCTGGTGAGAATTGAACTCGCAGTAATTGCAGGCAACTGGAAGCTAAATACTGCCTTTTAGTAGGAACATTAGTCTCCTACACCATTCAGGCTCCTCAAACTCTGCTTGGTGTCCAATCTAAAAGCTCAGTATAAAACATAATCTCTAATACACCACTCAATTTCCCACAAAACCACCCCAGACAAACCCAATGTGAAAAAAGCTGTGTAAGCAGTCACTATCCAATTGCAGTACATATCAAGCACCTGTTTTAAAAGAAGTCTACTCATTGCCTTCTGGAATGCTAGGACTATATATAGTTCCCAGCCTAATTTCAAAATCGCTTTAGAAAAAGTCAGTTCCAGCCTCTGATAGAAGCTGTTCCTCCCTTCTCTGTAACTTGATCCTTTGAAGAAAGGCAGAGAAAGCTGTCAGAAAGACAGTTAAAAAGAGTTGTTGTGATCCTACTTCTTGCTTTAGCTCTACCCACCCACCTAACAGATTAGCCCTGAAGAAATGATTCAGCCGTCAATTAAAAAGTTAAAAAAAAATTTTTTTTGACCAGAATTGATATAAGGTAGAGTCTTGACAAGCTTCTGATCCTTTACCAAAACCCAGAACATGAATAAATATCCAGATAAGTGCTGTTTTCATCCAAGGCTACAGAAGCTGATGTGGATGTTTATTCATCAGTGGCTTCTAATGCTTTCAGTCTTAACTTCATCTATATTTGATAGGGTACTGGAATGAGTCCTCTTTCCATATTCACAATTATCTTTGCTCTGAGTGCAAAGGGACCAAAATGTTCCATTTATAGTTTTCATAACAGTCAAGCCTTTTCCCTTCCACCTGTGAAACAACAAGACAGGAAGAAACAAATGCTACACCAGTTACACAATGATCTACTTTTGCCTTTTTTGGCCTCTCACATTAGGTTATTTGATGTTGTTTGGTTGGTTTTTGCTTTGATTGTTGTGTAAGTCTACCCATTGGGGTTTGAAAATCAAGTAATGCTCAAAGTGTAATGTCCCAACCAACAATATTTCAAGAAGCCATGATTAACCAAGACAACGGCTTATATATGGTGTTGTTTTAGTGCACGTTTCTTTTTCTTTATGGTTATTCAAATTGAGCTGCCAGGCAAGAACAGGAATAACTGAAAGAAGCAGCTACTCATTCTATGATTTGTTGCCCATGAAGGTAAAAGCATGTCAAATTCTACAGAGAGCAATTGACTATGTACAATTGTTTCCTGCCTCCCTCAGAGAACTGGAGAACCAGGGACTACTTTTAAAGACCCTCACTGTCAATCCTAAATCTGGATATAGTCAAATAGCCAAATGCAGGCAATGTGGTAAACAGGAATGTAGGAGCTCTCCTTGAAAATAAGATATATTATGATAGAATGACTTACTATTGAGTGGTTCCGTAGCCTTTAGTCTTGGTAAAACCTATTGATATGGCCACGACCAATGCTGGTAAACCTGAAAGAAAAACTCCAGTGTTATTTCTCTGTGTACATAATGATCTGCACATCTAAAGACTATCCTGCTAGACATCTCATACCCATATGGTGCCCCAAAACCTGCGGTTGGAGGTTTTCGTACAATGAAACTTAGGCATACTGCTTCTCTGTTCATATCCCTTTTGTTTCTTATGTTTATTTGCCATGCCCCAGAAAAAAACAACAACATTTCCACCATTTTTTTCTAAGGCCATATTGCTCTTGTTTCTGAAAAAGAAAAAGGTGAGCAAAAAAGCCCTACAATGGGATTCTGAACTATTTCCTAATAAGATATTTTAAATAATATATAAAGAAGAGTATTCAGTATCATGAGTCAGGTGATAGAAAGACTTTGGTATATAGCTAATTTATTGCATCGTCTTATTGTCTTCTATCTATACCCAGAAGACAAGCAACTACAGCTTGGGAGACTATGCGATCGATTCTGAAGAAGTGGTTTTTGGAAGTCATGACAGTACAAGGGCAGCCTTTCTCAGCTATTACTTAAATAATTAAAATGTCTGGAAACCTTACAGAGCTAGTAATTATTCTCAGCTCATTGATTTGTTCCCTATTTGGTTCCTATCTGTACTCTATTCTGGTGTGCAAATGGTGTTACCTGGGCCAGAACCCTCTTTCTTTGAGCTGTTTGGTTGCCTTAATGTCCATACGGTTTTTGGCTTTCAGGACATAGTTATAATGGGTAAATAATTTCACCACTGTAAGATAAATAAGGTTGGATAAGGTTACCAGGGGTGGGCTAAAAGAACTGAATGCAATGCATTCAAATTGTCTCTACCTCTTTGCTGCTATCTAATTTTAATCTGGATTTTTGCATCCCTCATCTGGTAGCTCTAAGAATAGGTGACCTCCAGCTACAGTTTTACTGTGGCTATCACTAGAATTTCTACAGAAGGGGTTACTCGTGAGAATCACAGTGCTTATTGCTTTTCATGCTTGGATGAGAAAAGCATGCTTTATGATATAAATTATATGGAAAGAATATTTTCACCAGCAATAACTCAAGTATATCCTTCGCCTACCATTAACTTGTCAACTACTCCTGTTATCCTATCCTGTATTGTGACCAATCCCATCAGTAAGTCACCAAAGCATTTGATATAGTATATAACAAAGATACAGCATAAAAATGGATTGATATTAATCACAGGCACAGTTATGCTTTGAAAAGTCTATATATTACCATCTTTACAGAAAATCTTCTAAAGACGTTAAGTTATAGTATGATAAACTTTAGTAAACTATGGAAAATTCATTACCAGCTTGACCTGGAAGCAAATCAATGGAATTAAATAATATGCTTGCTTGCTATTCTATCAATATTCCAGTATTGATATTCAGTATAGGAACAGTACAATCTCCTTACTACCTGCCAAGTTTCTTGAAATAAGCATTCATATTCCAAAGGTTATTCATGCAAAAACACTAAGCTGAAAAAGAAAAATCTCAGCTGAATAACAGGAGCTCACCCCATCCAAGGCATAAAAAGCGTTTCCTTATGAGCCGTGTCCTAATTTTTCCAGTGACAGCCATGTATGACTGCCACGCTTCGGTCAAAACCCAACAAAAGGAAGCTAAGAAGAAGAAATGTAAAAATGCAGTGGTCGTGGTACAAATGTTCTGTAGATAAAGAAAAAAGAATTGTAGTGAAGGCTCAGAGAGAATAATTAAAAGTTACATTCCATTAGTCTGGCTTCTGCTTTCTTTAAACCAGATATAGATAACAAATAATACTGAAGGTATTCTCATACAGATCTATAGCCAAAATACTGTATGTGTTTTGGCCTATAGTAGCCATACTCTTACGGTAGAAAAATGAAAATGCAGCAGTTGTTAATGAAGGAACAAAATTAACATGTTTTTAATTCTGATATTTTTCAAATGGGGACTTGTATAAAGTGATGGACTGGGAAGAGGATCTCTAAAACTTTAAGAAAGGAATATTATGCATGGTCCCAGATTAAACTTCATGGGATAATCAGTTGCCAAATTCCTTCCCCCAAAACATCATGTCTTAATAAGTGAAAATTGCACGCAGTGAGAGGTTAGATGGTGGAAGGCCTTAGAAATTTTCCCTCAAAATGGAATGAGGTGCGAGTTAGTTCTGGTAGCAGTGGAATAGATAAGGCATCTGTCAACTGGCTCACATTTGTCTGGGAACAATAGCACACACCTTTCATGCCCACTTTTTGACAAATAGTATCCACATTTGGGGTCTGTGTTAGCCAATTAACTTGTAGTTATTAGTGGTGACATGATTTTCTGATTGTAACCCTTTAAGACACATAGCCTTAGAACAAATCCCTGCCCTCGCTGTGAAATTAAAGTCATAAGTGCCCTTTTTTTCTGCAGCTATTAAAGACACATACGACTTCTGCATTAATTGGAATGCACTCCAGGTTCAACAAACCCCGAATTCCCTGGGACATCAAGACTATCTGCCTGTCTGTTTGTCTTCCCCCTATGTGGAAGAAGTCAATCTCAGATTGAAACTCCCCAATCCCAAGTTCCAGGGAAAGAGAGCACATTGCCAACCATCCATCTGGAGCACAGGTGTCAAACTTGCAGTGTCATATGACGTTTCGCGACTTTTTCCCCTTTGTGGAGCTGGGGTGGGTGTGGCCTGCACATGGCCGCAGACCACCAGTTTGACACTTTTGATCTATTTCCATTGCCCAGAGAATGTGTGGAGCAGCTCTGCCTGTTTCAAGGTTGCAGCCAAAAGAGATGCTGTGTCTCCCTTCCTTTGCTCTTTGAAAGAACACTGCGTTGCCACTTTTATGTGAGAGAAGTATGTTCATGATTGCCTTAAGAATAAGCACCTGGCTTTGCATCTTGTAACTATTCAAGGATTTGAGTGGGCCTTGTAAGAGCTGAAACGCCCTCTTTTGACTTCAGTTGGCCTAGTATTAAGTCATGCAGCAAGTAATGCGACAGAACAGAATGTCAACTAACAATTCTTTTTATGACAATATATTTCAAGTGTAAACTTTGGGGGAAACATAAGCCTTCTTGCTCTAGATTGATTTTGATATACATTTTAAAGAATCTCAAAGCCTAGAGATCTTTTTGGCATTTAGCTATTGTCTGTCTGTCTATCTATCTAGTCTAAGCAATGCAAAAAGAAATATTTACAAAATAATGACTCTATGCATGTCAAGTGCTTGTCATTTGACAGCCTTTCAACCAAGAGACAAAAGATTTTCTCAGCTATAATTTTGGCTTAATCAAACTACGGTATGCATAAGTGAGAAGGATCTTTCCACGGAAATAATCCAAGAATATTAAGTGCCAAAATACTTTTTTTTTTTTGGGATTTGTCTGATTTATGGATGGGCTTATTTGTGAGTGTGTACAGTAATATTTTTAAAAATATTCTTATATCTCGTATATACTATGTATAAGTCCATTTGCAGATAAGCTTCAACGTTTTAACCAAAATACCATGAAAATGGAAAATTCATGGATTACCCACAAATAAGTCAATTGTGAAAATTAAAATATATGGAAATTTCAAACATTGTCTTATCTTTCACAGTATTTTGGTTAAAAATGTGCGGGTTGGTTAATCCACAAATCGGCTTATATATGTCCATACTTAGCACACAGTACAGAATCCCTATGCAGAATCTATTACAGCATGGGAAGTCTGTTTTATGTTACAACATAGAAATCTGTTATTAGAAATTGATCACGCACTGCTGATCAGAATCAGAATCTGTTAGTAGAATCTGACCATGCACTGCTTCCAAGACAAATCAGTTACCTGCAATATGAGGATGCACTTAAAATGGTAAAGATATTCAAATATTTTTTTTCGTGGATGCAAAGAGAGAGAGAGAGATGTTTGGATGCCACAATTTAGCATAAGATGTTGAAAAGCCCAGGCCTTGTGAATTTTCAACATGCATTTCCCGGCACAGCAAAATTTTCTTTCTGCTTAGAGTACTACTGTCAGTGACACCAACTGAATCAAACAAAACTGTGGCTGAATTGGTAAAAACAAACCATATTTATAGAGGTATCTGCAAAAAAATCAAGATGGTGTCCACAAAAGAGTCATCCAAGCTTGGCCTGTTTCTTATGCATGTAGCACCATCTTCAGTTTTTTGACCATGGTTATGAACACCTTTGTGCGCTCCAATTATGTGTACAATTACAGTTTGCATTATAGAACTATTTATCATTCCAGCAAATTATTGCCAGCATTAGCAACACTGTAATTTGCACAATATATTAACTTAAGGGTCCTGAAGTCAAAATAAAATCTTTCCAAGTTGATGGCTTCAGTAGGAAAAAGTCAAGGAAACATGTCAATGCAAGACTGGGCACCCATAATATGGGTGAATTAGATACTCTTGTAGCCTGGCATTGTGCTAGGAGTTTGTTATGCATTCAGAGACAAAACAGTTCTTGACAGTTTGTTCATTTTTTTTAATAAAAAAGACAAGCATTTCTCCAATCTTTCATTTTCTGCAGTCCCAAATCAGCTTCAGATCTAATTATATCATGAAGTGCTACTTGACTTCCTAAGCTCAAGTGCAAAAAGTGATGAATCTGCAAGCAGCACAGGTGTAAGACCATGCCTTCACACCATGTACCCAGAAAATCTAGCAATGCATATTAAATATAAAATACTCATAAAAATTACAAATGCATTTTGATATTATTCACACAGACATATTCAGGCACAGGCACACATATTTATTCAAATGAAGTAAGAAAGTTTGCAGCAAGGCAATATATAAAAGGAGTCAATTTTAGAATTGTTTAAGAACTAAGCTTTAAAAGAAAACAAATTGTTTTTCTGATGGGATAATAGTGATGATCCTGAAAATTATAAGGAAGTAGCAAAGTAGTTTGGAGTAATGTATGATGTGTCGTTTCCAAGATGTTAACAGAATAACAGGATGGAAAGGATCTTGAAGCTCCTGCTCAAGCAGGAAACCCTATACCATTTCAGACAAATGATTGTCCAATCTCTTCTTAAAAACCTCCAGTGTTGGAGCACCCACAACTTTTGGACTTCATGTTGCTGAACCACAACTTTCAGAAACCTTCACTATACATGATCCCAAGTGGGGTTGCTGGAAGTTGTAATTCAACAACTTCTGAATGGCCAGATGACCATGCAGAATGATGCAGATGCATTTCTTGCAGATGATGCAAGAAAAAAAAAAAGTCCATTGAAAATTTCTGTTCTGCAATGCACTAGAACTCACAATCTTCTGGTTTCTAGGCCAGCACCTTAATCACTAGGCCAAACTCACATTCTCTCACAGTTAATAGCTGACTTATTGACTATGTACAGTATCTTATTACAGAAATTTCCCATGGTGCTTTTTCTCAATTGTGTGCTTCACAATTGAACGAGCATCAGAGATGCTTTTCAATCTTGGCGACTCTAAGACAGATGGGTTTCAACTCTTAGAATTCCTCAGCCAGTATTGCTAACTGGGGAATTCTGGGAGTTGAGGTCCACCCCTCTCAAAGCTGCCAAGGCTGAGAGGCACTGCTGTAAAAAAAACCAGAAAAGATTTGGAGTAAGCATAAGTCATCCTCCCCCCACACTTCTCCAACCACTGCTTTTATAGTTGAGAGAAACACCTACTTTGCTGAAGTCATACTTATTACTGATGCTAGGCAGAAAAAAATCCTAGTATATGGTTTTTTTTCCTACCAGTCTCATTTAGTTAAATGTCAGAAAATCTGGCCTAGTGAATCACTGAAAATGAAGTATTTCAGACAAAATATCATGGAAGTCTTACACTAATTGAGTCACAAGGCAACTGAATGATCTGGGTGTGAGTTTCCTGCTTTCATTATTTGATCATTCCTCTACAATTGCCTCACTTCCATTAATACCAAGAGAAAGACTCTCTCTGGGGACCTTTTCATCAGTCACTGTCAGGAGAACATCCTACTCTTTAAAAATTATCAGATTATATCTCCCTACACTCATACAGACACAGACAGAAAGACACACACACACACACAAATTCAAGAAATTGTTTATATGGGTTTTCTTGCTCACAAATATAGAAGAAAATTTTGAAAGGCCTTTTGTGCCCAGCTATGATTACAATGACAGACTAATTTGAGAATTCATATTGAGGATTTTGCTTAATCTTTAGCATAGTCATTCTTTATACAACAGCTGCATGTTAATCCCCTTGAAATTAGGGACAGAATTCTTATTGACTTTGACGATTAAGGATTTACGGCCAACCTCTTTGTGTAAATTCTGGTATTCAATGGCAGACGAAAGGATCTGTTGCCCTCAATTTTCTAAGTGGATTATTTTCATTTACAGGGAGAGTCAAGAATAAGAATAATGAAAAGAACCAATATTGAGAAGTTATATTTGCATTGATCTTCAGAAATGGCCATGTAGTTATATTTCCCTTTACTGTTGCTAATTTTCAAGTTTAATTATTTTTTCATGGTAGCGTATTGTGCTTTTTTTTGTGTGCTGTGCAATATAAAAATTTGCCCACATAAAGAAAAGACTTTGAAGAAGAAACAAACAAAAGTATCAATTCAATTATTACAGTTATTAAAGCTGTGAACCAATAAGATCCATTCAGATCAAACCCAGAAGGCAGTTACTTCTGAAAGCATAAAGGTGATGACTTAAAAAAAAGACTAAATGTGCACTTTCTGATTTTATCCCTTGTAAATATATTTGAAATACACTGCTAAATGCAGTTTTGTTATCAGTAATAAAGAAGAAATATTGCTTTTCTTAATGAGTACTCAGATAGTAAGCACAAAAGATTCATAAATAAAAAAACCTAAATGTTGCTTATTTAATAAGAACTTCTCTTTCTACACACAAATACACATACGCACACATTGAACTTTTAAAAGTTATTTTCAGCAAGCTTCTTTTGTTCTGCAGCAACTATCCTCAAACTGATATTCCCAAAACATTAGAATTCTAAACAATGCCATCTGTTAGCTTTGAACTTTTCTTGTTCACCACACAAAGAAAAAACTTTTTTTCTGTAGTTGCAACAATGACAAAGTCACCCCAGTTTTTGCGGTTTATTGTTTGGGTCTGGATCTCCTCTTTGCCAGAGGAAAAAAAAAAGCTTCTAACTCAATCCTGTTTTTTCTCAAAGGAATTTCCAAAATTTTTGCGGTAGCTTTTCTCCATCAGTCAATGGAGAGTTGGCCTAGTCAACCATGTGGATTTTCTCCCAAGGAAAGAAATAACTCCTAGTCTAGATTGAATTAAATAAGCAAACACAACAAATCTCTCTCTCTCTCTCTCTCCCTCTCTCCCTCTCTCTCTCTCTCTCTCTCTCTCTCTCACCATTCCCAAATTGTAAGCATGAGCTGAGGACAGATAACCTGAATGAATATCTACAATGTGTAATTCGTTCAATAAAGTTGCTGTTTGAATTTCCCTTTACAATTTTATAAAGGCTAAAGATGCAATTTTCCACATAAACCTAGCAGTAAGTTCCATTAAAGTCAGTGGGGTTTAATTTTATTTACACAGATAGAATTGTACTATGTCTAATTTATTTTTTTTCTTTCAACATAAAAGAGTTTTCCGGTAAAGGAACTAAAACACTAAAAAAGAATGAGCTCACAGTGTCTTACTGAAATATCAACAATCCAATCGCTTGGATGATTGAAAGCGTACTGATCATGCTTTGGCTTGTATTTTAATCACCTACAGCATTTGTGCATGTACTACAGTTCTATTAAAATAGAACTGAGTTTTATTCAGACATGTACATTCTCATAGAGAGAGAGAAATGTCGGTTTATTAAGTTACAATATTTTGTATAAACAGAGCACAGAATACGAATTGCTCCATTATGCTGGTCTGCATTAAAGAGTGTGGTGGCTGGGCTGCAGTTTGCAGAGTAAAAGAAACACAGTGTTTTCTCAGTGCTCTGTAGCAATGGAAGACAATGCTTTTCCTCGCGTAATCCTTAGGAGGAAGGCGATGAAGAAATACTTTGTCCAATGAGAGTGGAGTAAAATTATTCCTATCAATAGGGGGCCTTGGCTGCCGTGCAGCATAGGCAAGGGTAGCATTTAAAGTAGGTTGTATTTCTGTTTGGGGAGGGCAAAGAGTCCTCCATGAAAGGCAAGAGTCTCAGTGGGGCGTAGATTCTCAGGTTTAAAGTTTCCAGCAGCTTGTTCTGTCAGTTAGACTCTCATAGCAAGAACAGCAAGATATTTTTTCACAAAATGTATTCCCCCCCCCTTCAAAAACTAGAAGGACATCGTGTTTTAGCAACGATCGTGCTTTTTAAAAAATGCATGGCATATAAAAGAGAAGCCAGAATAGCTGTAATCATCTTGATTTTCAACCTCAAGATGATTTGGGAACTGCATTCATTATTAGACATTGGCACAGCCAAGTGCCATAGACAATTTCCTTCCCTGCTTGATGATTAACTGTAAGCTTTTTCCAAACCCAGAAAAAAGATGAGAGAAGGAAAAAGGCTGCAACTGAGACATCTTCTTGAGTAACTGACCAGTTAAATTTATGTTATGGTGGGACACTATGATGCTGGCATCCCAGGGAGAGTAGAAGTTGGATTGACAGTGGGGTCAAAAGGCAAACCTTGCAGCAGAAGATACTAGCTACCCATTAGAGTACGCAAAAAATATGAAGTTCCAGAGGGAAGAGTGATTTTTAATTACATTGTAGATTCATTTAATGGCAGCATTTTTTTTTCTTCTGACTGAAGGTAGCTTTCTTTGGAATTGAGAAATGTTAGGGAACGACAATGGTTTGCTTTACTGAGAGTTCAGATAAGTGCAGATTAAGAAATGTTTACACTTCAAGAGACAATTGTTTGGCCATGAGACTTACTGCTTTCTGTATCATAATTGAAGTATGGCATTGTTATTCTATGCACATGCTGTAATAATATATGTAGCCTTATCTTCAGAGGTTTCAAATGTTGGTGTTGGTGAAAGTAACATGTATGTGGGAGTGAGAAACAGAAGAATAGAGGGCGAGAGAGTCAAATCAGTTTCTAAATCTCATGCTTCTTCAAATAAAACAACTACTTCTTCTCCTCCTCCTCCTCCTCCACCACCACCACCTCCTCCTCCTCCTCCTTCCAAAATTAGCCTGCTGTAATTTACTATCTTGAAGTAAATGCATTTGAGGATATGCATAAAGGTGCTTAAAATGAAAACATACATTTTCATGAATTGAATGTAAAGGAAATCCCAAACGGATGAATATTCTCATGAAAGTTATCAGAATCAGACTGAATTTCTTTAACTCGATGATGTCCTGCTAAAATGAACTTGTGATTTATAGCTATGATGGTTAGATAGAAAGAAAGAAAGAAAAGTATTATGATGTAACTTTAGAGAGAGAGGTTAAAATATAATTGAATTTTCCAACTGCTGGGAAGAATATCAGACGCCACTTCTTCGTTATGTTCTTTTTCTTTTCTATTTGTCTTCAATTCTTTTCTCTTTGCTTTTTTCTTTATTTCCTTACTTTATGTTAGTTTGTATTAGTTTTAATTTTTTTAAAAAGGTTCCAATAATATATAAACATTTTCCTAATGAGCACAATTTTTTGTTGGTGAGTTCATGCAGAGCACCATTGTTGTCCTACCCAGGCACTGTTCTTTTACTGAAGATTTTGATTAGCAGTCTTGTTGATCCCTTTGATCCTTCAAAACAATTCTTTTGATCCCTTTAATCTGGATAACTCTAATTTATAAGAACCATGGTGTTAAGTCCTCAACTTACGATGAAGTCCTCGACTTACGACGCCCGGCCCTGATTGGTCAAGACGCACCGAGTTG
>JANHZT010004290.1:257055-285357 GCA_032468215.1 Stegonotus admiraltiensis | reverse complement strand
AAATAAAATAAAATAAAATAAAATAAAATAAAATAAACACATAAAAGATGGAAGGCCAACTTGAACATAGGTTTGATTGATTTGAAGAAGGCCTTTGACTCCCTGCCACATGTCTGGAAAATCAAGTGCCTAGAAATAACTGGAGTTAGTAGAAACATCAGAAGCTTCGTGCAAAGATCAATGGCATAATGGAAGACACAGTTGCTGGTTAATGAGGATAGATTGGGAGAGATTAACATCAAGAGAGGAATTTTGAAGAAGACTCACCATCTCCACTACTATTATCTGTGCACCCTCCCCATGGAATGCGCAACAAATAAAAGTACAAAATTTAGAAGTGAATCTATTTTTCCCCCACCTAAATATAAACTGGTTATCTCTGGCAAGCAATCTAGGGTTAACAATAGAAACAGTTTCCAACATTTTGTGAATAGGTGGCAAGCCAGGATGCATTAAAATATCACAAAATTAAAATGTTTTCACTGAAGAACTTGGGTTTTAAAAAAAGGAGAACAGGTTTGAACATTACACATGGAGGAAGAAGAAACCTTTAGAAATCTTTATGGTGGGAAACTGTGGTTAACATGAGAAATTAGACTTTTCTAATCCAATATAAAAAACACTGAACAAGCTTCAAAAACCAAAGACTGTCTGGAGTCAACCAGGGGCAAAATAATGCTTTAATTCAAAAACCATTAAATACAAAGTAAACAACCATGAAAATCTATAACTTGTCCATTTTTTTATTCTCAATTGAGATTTGCACTGTTCAGAAAATACTGACTAAGGAAATATAGTGTTCTAATAAGGACAGCTATTTTAACATTCTTTCCAGCTTCTCAAAAAAAGAATATGTTCCTCTATTCATTAGTAGTACAGTTCCCTCCTTCCCCAAGGTACTTTTTCAAAAGGCAATTGGACTTTGTTTTTCCTTGAAGATGTTTTGTTTCTCAACCATTCAGTTCTGACTGAATGGTGGAGAATGGGTGGATTTATATTCCTTGCAATCATCTGGTCATTAGCTGTCCCCCAAACCTTTTAGTAATAATTATGAGGAGAAAGGTTGATGAGCTAGTGATCATCTAGTCTAGTCTACTAACATAAAAAGAAAAGATCCATATCACAAAATCTTCTACTAGAATTAAAAGATAAGATCTTAAGAACACCATACAATACCCACTGAGTTCCTTGGACTTTATTTCTAGGAAACCGGCTTTTGAATTGTAGCCTGAGTGTTTCTGTTATGTTTCCTAAACTATCTTCCCACGATTTGCCACATTCGCATGTATGGCTGACACTGTTCACCATTTATACTTAGAACCCTTTCAAGTGCTTCACCTCCTGTTATAATTTTTAAATTCCAAGTTAACAGCATAAAAATTTTAAATGAACCTTAGAGCTACCTGACAGAGATGCAGGACTCTATTTCATTAGTTAGTCTGTTCTATCTAGCTGTACCTTTTGGGCAGGGGTGAAATCCAGCAGATTCTGGAGAACTGGTAGTAGAAATTTTGAGCAGTTCGGAGAACCAGTAGCAGAAATTTTGAGTAGTTCAGAGAACCAGCAAATACCACCTTTGGCTGACCCCAGGAGAGGGGAGGGAATGGGGATCCTTCCCCTGGAGTGGGGTGGGAATGGAGATTTTGTGGTATCCTTCCCCTGCCATGCCCACCAAGCCACGCCCACCAAGCCACACCACACCCACCAAGCCACGTCCATAGAACCAGTAGTAAAAAAATTGGATTTCACCACTGCCTTTGGGTTAGGAACCAAGGGCAAACTAATACTGCTTCATAGCGCTTTGCAGCCCTCTGTAAGCGGTTTACAGAGTCAGCCTATTGCCCCCAACAATCTGGGTCCTTATTTTACTGACCTCGGAAGGATGGAAGGATGAGTCAACCCCGAGCTGGTGAGGCTGTGGGCAGAGTTAGCCTGCAATACTGCATTCTAACCACTGTGCCACCACGGTTCCTTTTATTAAAAACTAAACTAAACTAAAATATTTAAAATCCATGAATGCATTTTTTAAACTTTTTTTTCTTTTGGTAAAAAATGCTATATTGTACTGGAAGGATAAGATTCATACACTTGCAACAAATTAAGTAGATAGATAGACAGACAGACAGAAAGAAAGACAGATGAACAAACATAACTACAAAGAGGGTACAGTTCTTTATGTATACATTTATTTATTTATTAAATTTATATGCTGCCCGTCTCCGAAGACTCAGGGCGGCATATACATATATTATAGGTTTATTTTTCTTGTAATATGTGAATAACTCATTTGAAATTCAAAACAACTTTTTCAAAGTCAAACACACTGCTTCAAGCTGATAATATTTTGAATGGGAAAGTTGTGCTTTAATCTACCTTTTTTCATGCACATCAGGGTGATTAAATAAGCAACTCAAAACAGCAAGATATGTTAAAGGGAAGTGAGAAGCAAAGTTTTAACCTATGACTTCAAGACAAAAATTGTCGATGCCCTGTAAACTGTACTCTCTAAAGATGCATTTTAATACGCCATGGAGCTGTTTTTATTATAGGGCCTGTTTGGAGCTATCAGAAGAATTTATTCTATCAGCGTAGATGAGTGAAAGGACAAATGACAGTTTTTGCAAAAGATCTCTATTTCTACCTGCCAATCAACAGGTACTGCATGATCCTTTCTGGTCACCATGTGATAAGTCAGCAGGCAGACTTTTGTATAGACTGTAATTCTTAGTGAGACTTCTGAATCAATGAAAAATAATGAAAGGTAAATTTCCAAAATACAATACATTGTAGATTGAAGGTGCTTTTCTCAACATTCGGTGTACATACACGATGCTGGCTATGTTCTGGGAATTGCTGAGGTTACAGTAACTTTCCTCTGCCTAAACAGGTTATATGTTCTTTGCTTAAATTAATTTTACAGTGGGATTTGGCTGGCTGTTATTCAACACTGAACTAAGCTGGTTAAAAATGAAGTATTTCAAATTAATTATATCGGGCTAGACCTCAGGCATCACGTGGATTCTTGGATACCTTACATGATAAGAATCCTTTGCAACCTTGTCTTTAAATTAAAGGAACAAAATTATCTTGACTGCTCAACCACAAAAGAAATCCATGATTGCAAAGGAAGAGTTCATACCGCAGTTTCTTTCCCATGCTGGTGTTATTCCAATTCGCAGGAATGGCAACACAAGAATGGGAAAGAGCTGTAAAGTTCATTCCTTCCATATAACCAAAGACTTCCAACTTTCCTGGGAATTACATTGAAAAACTATGCCACTAAGAGCAATGGGGAAAGACTATATACAAGAAGCAATTGAGAAAAGCAGAATTATAGGCTTGGACGGGAGAAATTTCTATTGAAAGTCTTTCCATTTCTCCCCATGTTAAAATGACAAGTTGTTCCTCTTGAATACAAGTATTTACTGAAGCATTTTCTTGAAAACATTGCTGTTTTTAACCAGTCCCATTTTCAGAATAGTAGAATTTCCTCTTCTTCTTCTTTTTCTTTTTAAAAAGTGCATGTTTTATTCATGTATAAGCAATAGAAAAATATGTTAAAGACTGCTAACTAATACAGAGTTCAGATAGTTATGGAATTAATTCTCATAACGCAATTTTAGAAAGGTAGTTAGAAAATGCTCATGTGGTCACTGAATTATATTAAATGTAGTATGAACCTTTTAGCTAAGGACAGCTTCAGCAATCAGTTATTTAGTGCTGCACTAAATATTAATGCGCAACCCAAACCAACCAAAAAGCAAACAAAACAGGAGCTTTTTAAACGGTTCTGAAATGTCAAGTCACAAGGAAAATATTTTTTTCTACTTTGCAAGGAAAAAAAAAGGATCTTTTCTTTTGCTCTTCCAGTGCAACTTTCTTATTTTAGCCTCCGTCAGGAGATTTCAAGTCTTCAGGGAACAGGTAGCAAGTAAGATGATGTTGTGGCACTGGTTAGCCAATCATATTTGGATGAAAGAGAGAATGTAACCAATTTATGGGATAGTGGAAGAAACAAATATGTTTTCTATTGCACGGTCAACTGGATGATGTCACTACTATGAACTCAAATTATGTACTCCAAATGTGGGGTATACAAATCTGGACAATTACTAGACAGCAGCAGCGTACTGTATGGGCACTATCATTTAGCTCCCCTCTGGAGCTTTTCCAGATTTATACGGTCTAAGTTTTATAGCCCACCTTTGAGTGCAATTTCATTATTTGCCCTTGTACGATCTATAAGCTGCAGGAGAAGCACAAACCACTTTCTTTGGCAATGAATACATCTATTGTCTGTTGTGTAAAGCTGTGCTACAAGGGCAGGCAACAAGCTCATCCTTGCAGCATAACCGAAAAAGATAGGGACTCTCATCCGTGTTGCCGTGACAACGCAGCAATGTGTTCCATCTGGCTTTCCCCTCTGCTGTGAAGCAGGCAGTCAGGCTGCCCTCAGAGAAATGATGGATAAACTGCCTGTTGCTCACCTGCAAAATCAAAGAGGGCCCTTGAGGTTCTTTGAGGGATTGCAAACCTTTGCAAGAAACAAAGGATCTAATTGATGTTAGGCCTCCTTTATTGTCTCACTGTTCCCCCAAAGGGACACATCTGCATTGGAGAAGGGAAAGAGGTCTCCTCTTGAGGCCTATTGATTGTACAAAAACCCAGGCAGTATTTTCTTCCTTTGGCTAAAGGAAGAAAAGCCCATGGAACTTTCTCTTGCCTGCTATGCTGTCCTTCCCTGAGATCAAGCCTTTGGGGGGGGGGTACCAGCTAGTGGGGGCTTGGTGAGGAACAGAACCTGTGCTTAGAGTAAAACAGCTGGGAATGGGAAAGGTTGCAAGATTGCCTTACCTTTTCGCTTCTCTGAACTGAGATATACTTCTGAATGTGCTCTGGACTGCAAATTTAATTGTGCTTCTCATACTGAGGCTTCCAAAGGGTTTCATGCAGTTTCATATCCAGCAGGAATAGCACTTAGATTTATATACTGTACCGCTTCACAGTGCTTTTACAGCCCTCTCTAAGCGGTTTACAGAGTCAGCATATTACCCCCAACAATTTGGGTCCTCATTGTATGGACTTCGGAAGGATGGAAGGCTGAGTCAATATCCAGCCACAAATTTGGCAGCTATACCTTATTGTGCTGCTTTCTAGAAATTTTACTATTCGGATTATACTTTGTCAAACCCATGGAATTTCATCCCAATTAAGATGGTAACATGAAAACTTTTGCTCTTTATTTTCCAAACCCTTAAGCACCTTTTCAAGCATCTTGTCACAATCCATCCCCACTACCACCCCAGAAAGGTGTGTTTTGCAAAATTGTCCTCCCACTACTTTGGCTCACCTCTAGTTTTTATGCAGGGCAAAATGTATGAATTTGTTCCATCCAGCATTTCCAACAAGAGTTCAAAGCATCAGAAATAAATGTCATATATTTTGTCTCCTATCACATTAAAATTTCCTTGATTGTAACTTTTATACATTTTAGAGGGCAACAATAGAAGGCTCGGAAAGTCCTAATTCAAAACTGGGACTTCAAATTGTGCATTTCTTCTGTAGATGCTCTGCAAACATGCTGGAGAAATATTGTAAGTCTCCTGTTTTCTGTTTTAATAAGGACATGTCCTATTGCTGGGATATCTTGGCTCAATGACACAACAGAACTCTTATCTAATTCCAATCATTAACAACAGAAATGCAAAGCTTTTTATAGCAGCAATTACTTTGTTAACACTCAAGTTTGAATTTCGATTGACATGACATAGGAGGGAAGCAGCCGAAGCAGAGACTTTGAGAGTCCTTCTGAAATACAAGCTACACGAAATTCCAGTGCAAAGAACAACAAATTAATCCCATCTTAAAACTCAAGATTTAACAGCAATGTGCTTTTCTGCCTTACTGGTTCAGCCTTCCCTGAGAGGCCTGAGCTGAAGGCTGCAGAAAGAACATCATTTTGATTATGTGACATCAACTAATCATGAAGAGAGCCTAGGAAAGTTCTTTGAAATGTAGTTTAATGGGGAC
The DNA here is from genome assembly GCA_032468215.1 of Stegonotus admiraltiensis. Classification (NCBI taxonomy): domain Eukaryota; kingdom Metazoa; phylum Chordata; class Lepidosauria; order Squamata; family Colubridae; genus Stegonotus; species Stegonotus admiraltiensis. The sequence goes on along the minus strand of JANHZT010004290.1, from coordinate 279,327 downwards.
TGTAAATTGGGTGATTTAATAATTATAGAGTAGATGAACAGTCCTACTTCAGACAAAATAGAGCTATTTGTTTCAAAGTCAAATTATAACTATATTTGCTGTCAGTTGGTAATATTGTGCCAAGTTCAGTAGCTTTTTCACCCAGCTGCAGAACTTCTCATGCCAGACACTACTCATTTTTCCTCTGGGAAAAGAATTTAAAATGTGTTCTTTATCCTGGCTTTAAAACTCACAAACTTTTTACATGGTAGAAATTCATCAGACAAATATTTGAGAAATGAGAGTAACAATGATATTGTTTTCCTTCAGGGTTTTTTTTTTTACAATCTTGTCTGCTACATTTGTTATAAAGGCCATAATTATTAAGCTATTCCTTCTTAACATTATAGTTTTCTTTACACAAATTTTCTTTGGACAGCTGCACAATGAGAACAATAGACAAAAAGGACATAGCATGATATATCGGGTACACAATACATGGCTTTTTGTGGGTCTCACAAAAGAAGTGGTAGATTGAGTGTATTATGGGTTTAAAAAAAAGGCACAAAAGCATTGATTGGCCTCAAAGTAATATTTTGGAGTTACAAGTTATTCTAACTAGTCTTCCTATAACATAATTAGGTAAGTTGGTTTCTTTTTGATCTATGAAGGCAAATATACGTGTCCCAGCATAATGTTGCAGGAGCCAATGTGAGTTGGTCACCTGGGCCAGAGGTTTTGGCTTCTGAGCTTTCAGACTTGTGCTGGAGCCCATCTTCAGGGAACTTCTGTCTAGCTGCTATAGAAAAGTTCCCTGAAGATGGGCTCCAGTATGAGTCAGAAAGCAAGCTACAGAGAAATTCCCTGAAGATGAGCTCCAGCACGAGTCTGAAAGCTCAGAAGCCAAAACCTCTGGCCCCAGATTGGACCCAGATTGGATGCTCCCTTTGAGGTATGTTGGCCAACTCCAAGAGGAACATGTTGGCCAACTCCAAGAGGAACATGTTAGCCAACAGCAAAGAAAGATGAGGGGATTAATATGAGAGGTCCATCATTTAGCTGGCACAAACTCCTTGTTGTCTAGTCAGTAGATAAGGCTGATGGGGCTTTTGATTAAGGGGGGACGGTCCTTGGTGCTCTCTGAGCTTGGTTGTTTTCTTGCATTAACTCCATTAACAAACTAGGTTTGTTAGCACTGATGACTAGCATTGCTGATATTACCTAGTTTGGGTAATGAAACATCTGCAAGAAAACAACCAAACTCAGCGAGCATGAAGGACCCCTCATTTCAACCCTGAGTTACAAATATTCTCCTTTATTGGCTTTTGAGTAAGCATGTAGATCGGGCACATGGAGTTATTATCCTAAGAAATCAATAATAGGGCTGAGTCCACCTGACACTGCATGAATGTAGCCAGGATATGAAATTAAAAACTCCAGCTTTAGGCGATCAGATGATTTAAAAGCTGGGCAAGCAAGAAAGGTATGTCTTCAGAGCTGAGAAGAGACTGCTACTCTGGGTAGCTGCTGATAGAAATGGCATGCTTGCTTAGGACTTCCGTGATCACTCTTGTTATTGAGGGGATAACAACCATTCAGGAGGACTGTAAACTTGGCTGCTCTCTTACCTAATCTTCAAGGCAGTTTGTGCCCTGTGAGTTGTCTTAGCATTGTACTTTGCATCAAGCTCACCAAAGCACACTACTTCTTTGGGATAGTCTTGCTTGCTTGCTATGTCATTTGAGGCTGGTTGACCTTCCAGGAGCAGAGGTAGGCAGCAATTTTTCCTCCCGTGAGTTTGCGTTTTAATATAGAGAGCATTTTGGCTGATAGAAGTTGGCATACTGAGCTTTTAAACTTCATAGGGTGGAATGAATTTCAGCAGTTAGAGGGTGTGGGGGAGTCTCATTCTTTTGGACTGGAATTTATGGAATCTATTTTCACTTCCCCTACGACATCCATATATAGCTCTTGGGCTGGGCTGCAGCTGCAGCTTTCTTAGCATGGCTAAGTTAGTAGAACCATCATCCAACATAGTTAGATAACACTGGGTCAGGAAGAAACTACAGTAGCTGAGTGGAGTGGTTTATTGGATGGATTCTGAAGAAGCCAACCTTGCCTTGCAGGTTTTAAGATTGCAGCTCCTTTTAAAAAAAATGCTTAATTCTGTTTTACTTTTGCAGGAACCCCCAAATCTACAGTATCCCCACACCTATTTTGATTGCACAGACACATGTCCTGTCTGATTGCAGTTATTAATATCCACATGCATCCTAATTCTCCCAGCAGCTTTCTCTTCCACTTCCTTCTTCTCTTCCATCATGTAGGCAGTTAAACAAATTCATGTATTTTGAGAACCCTTGATCTTGTTTGCTTCCCAGCACTATTGGAAATTTAAGAGATTTCCAATATGGTAATGGCTTCTGTCAGAGCCTATGTGGATAATCAAGAAGGTATGGTTTGGCTCTCATACTGTAGTACAGTTCTCTAGTGAAACACATAGTAGAATTGTCACCTCTCTGTATGCTCATACCTTATTAAATTCAGTGTCAGCACACTGACTGCTGATGCAATCTTTCAGTATATGAGAATCAGCATCAGATTTGATTAAACTTTAACAAGTTTCATACAGAATTTTCTCTCTCTCTCTCTGTCTTATACTACTTTCCTGCCACTCTTCAAGAAATTCAGTATGGAATAGATGGAACTTGGAAGCTACTCCATTGGATCTTCAAATAGATGGACAGATCTTCAAACAAGTCTGTTGATTGAATGGTCATTTCAATCAACAGACTCCAGAAAGTCTAGCATCACCGATGAGTTTCACACTGACAGAGCTTGGAATCTTTAGTTTCTATCTATCAATCTTTCTATTGTATCACACTAGTCTAGGATAGCACATCGTTGTCTATACAGAGGAAGCGTGGCTTTGAAGGGAGAAAGACTCACATCTTCCTTTGAAAAGTTCAGGTGATAGAGATGCTTTCTCTGCCTGATAACCAAAGGTATTAGTGATGCCAGGATAGAGTGGACAAATGATGGATCTGCCACTTCATTTCAGAAAGTGGGTGCAGAACAATTTCTGCACAGAATGGATAGATGTGTCCAGAAAAGGATGACGGAAAAGAGAAGGGGAGGAAGAAAAGAAGGTGTTCTACAGACTTTCTGCTGGCTCTGCTTACTGTTATCTTTAAAAGGATCTGTAGTACCTTGTTAAGGGACTCATCTGTCTTTGAGATAATCAGAGCTTTGTTAAAAACAACAACGACAAATAGTTTAATACATGACACTGTGACCATGAAGAGGGAGGTGAGACAGGATAGAGAAGAGCACTGGAGAAAGATGCCCTCACAGTGACTGGGCTCTGGTTGCAGGGGAGAAGGTACCAAGGCCAAGACTGCCAGGGCTGCAGTTGTATCTCCTGTAGGGAGGCTAGATGGAAGAGCTTTTGAGGGAGATCGAAGAGAGAGAGAGCGTGGGCTCCTGCATCATGGCTTGGCAGCACTAATCCCATTTGTATCCCTCTGCTAACTTGGTTCCAGGCAAAAGGCATCGAAGAGCGAAAGCAAGAGAAATAGGATGCTTTTTGTTTTTCCAGGCCAAGAGCCACAAACCTCTCTTGTTTCCCTGCCCCTCACCAACTCTGACTGGACAGCCTTTTTCTTAGCAAATTGGAAACACATCCTTGCTGCAACTACAGTTAGCACTGGCCACAAGTGACTTCTTCAACGAGTTAAAGGCATTTTACCGAAAAAGATAACCACCACCCCCGCATAGGCAAAACAGATACAATTATATAATACTACCAGTATGTTACTACACTTTCCACAGGGATGAAGCTTCACTGCCTTTTCTTAAATGATTAAAAAAATGAGAAATATGATGCGGAAGACAGCAAGCCAGGGAGAATATGGAATTATTTTTATATCCAAAATGTCTAATTAAATTTAACTTACTGAAGCTAGCCTTGAAACACAAACTGCAACAACAGACAATTTTTCTCGGAACCACTTGCTGCCAATTTTCCTGAAAACAACCAGCCACTGTTAAGATTTAAAAAATGACCTAGACTGACCACATGTCATCCTCAGTGTGACAATTCCATTATCAAGTTGTTGTTGTTGTTGTTGTTGTTGTTGTTATTATTATTATTATTATTATGCCCTTCTCCTGAAGGACTCAGGGCGGTGAACAGCCAAAATTAAAATACATACAATACAAAAGTTAAACAGATTTAAAACATCATTAAACCAAATTGGCTCCCTCAATCTTAAAACCCCACCCATAAAATTTACCAATTAAAAATTTTTCAAGCCAGCCCAGCTTGCTGAAATAAAAATGTCTTCAGGGCTCGATGGAAAGCACGGAGGTCCGGGATCAGCCGTATCCCTGGGGGTAGCAAGTATTTAGAAATAAATACTTGTTCAGCTACTGATCCTATACAAATACAGGCATTAAAATTACTGCAAGTGATATCACTGTCTCTTTGTAGTCCCAAGTGCCTAGCAATGAAATGCCTGAGAACTGCAGCCGCTCTGCCATTGATACATAATTGTCAATATGGCTATACTTGGTCCTATGGATATATATTAAGCACAAAACCTCTATAGGATTAAGTAGAAAGAACTCATCTTTAATATTTAAGATCTGAAATATATAGTGGTAGCACAATTCAAGATTCAATCAGTCTGAATATTTAAAAAGGAATCCAAATATTTATTAGAAAGAAGATATATTATGCCACATAATTAATCTACTAATGTACCCATTATATCATTAATCACTTGACAATGACAAGGTCAGCTGTCTAAGAAAATAATCTTATGAAACATAAATCAGCCCTGATTTTTTTGTAAACAGTGAAAGATGGACAGACTTGATTTGTTTCATCAGCAATGAAACTCCGTAGATATGTAGGAGCACACAAGTAAGGACAGTCAGATAGTAAAAATGAAACTCAATCTTACAATGATAAAATTTGCATTTTATGATATTCAGAGCCAGTCTTCAGAAATGTCATCATAAACATTTCCAGGATTTGGAAAACAGAATTGTTTTAACATGGCTTGACACTATTTGAGCATTTATTCAGATTTAACCAGTCACGTAAGAAATGTTAATTGTTAAAATGTTAAGGGTAAGGATTCCCATTTCTTGAAAAGTGCTGAGTTTGGATCTCAGTGGTATGCCTTTTATCATTTGGAACACACTGCCTCCTCAGATATGGAATCCCAGAAACCTAAAGACAGTATTTACAAAATTTTTAGTCTTCAGAGTTTTCGGGTGCAAATTATCCTGGGCTGCCTTTATTCAATAGGCCGTTGATAGTTTTTCATTGTTGCATTTTTACTTTTTATTTTATGTCATTGTAAACTGCTTTCAGTTCTTTTACTCTATCAGCGGTGACCATGGGAGGGGATGAAAAAAGCTAAATGACAGCCAGGTATATTTATTGGGGTAATCCAATAAACCCTCCAAAGGAGCTGCTTCTTTCCCTCTCCTCAGAGGGAAAGTTTAGCCCATTTAGCCCAAACACACAGACACTCCTTGTGGATTTTGTGAGGCTTTAAGTAAAATAATAGTCCTCTCTAGCCAGAAGTGATGAATCAGCAAACTGCTGCTGGATCAGGAATGCAGCCACTTCTGAGCTCCTTGATTAGGATTGTCTCCTCTTTTATGGTAGCAGGAATGCCATCCATGGCCCAGAATATCACAGCAGTTCTTTCCCTCAAAATGACACTGATTCTTTCCCCCACTCAGTCCTTTCTTTCCTGCCTTTTTCCAGTCCCACCTCCAGAGGCTGCCTCTTCCTTTCCCCCCTCTGAGCTGCTGAGCTCTATAGTTCTGCTCCCCTACACTTTGATTTCATTGCCTCTGCTGGAGACTACATCTCCCAGAAGTCTCCCCTGCAATCTCCGCCTCCTCCTCCTCCTCCTCCTCCTCCTCCTCTTGTTTTGAGTTCAAGAGGTCAGGTTCCAGCCACAGAGCTACATTGCTATTTGTATCCTACAAGGACTTTCACTGGTAATCAAGCTATGGGGAACCTACAGACAAGTTCTACAGTGTGCTTTTTTCTTTTCTTTTTTTTTAAGAAAACATATCCTGTGCACTCCAATAAATTGGACTTCATTACCACAACAATTCTTATGTCTATTGAGACAAATATTGACTGAGTGTGTGCTTCTGTATAAATAAAACGGAACGGATAACACACAACTGAAGCTAGCACAGATTCTGGTTAGCATCAGTGTCCATATTGTCTCATTTCTTCCTTAGTTACCATATCTCCAAAAAGATTAACTGAATAATAACCTGAACTATTTTGTCTTTATTCTATGTAGACTCGAAAGAAGTAGAAAATATTGCAACTTTTCCCTATCTAATCTCCTCTGAATGTTTTCAGTGGCACCACCCTGAATTCTGGGCCAGCAGGAAGATGGAGTATGTGGTAATATTGTTAGAATTATGAATTAACTCCTTGAAGAATCCTAATAAGAGAGGATAATTCATGGGATTAGAGTTTATGCAGCAGCTTCTCGTTTATAGTATCTGTTATTTGAACTGGAATCGGACCAAGTATAGAAGTACTGGAAAGTGAGGTGGGAGGGAAGAATGGGATACCAAAAATAATTTTCTTGACTCACCAACAGATTGCTTGGAACTGCTTTAACTGGGCCCTATCATGTTATCGCCCTTCAGTGCTAGGATATGGAGATGATTTTCAGAAGGAAAAAGACATTAAAAACTGGTATCTGAAAATGCACATCAACAAATTCCATTTTCCAAACAGCAAATCTGGATGACATTGAAGTGGCTCAAGCACGACTTCAATCAGCAAAGATCTGAAATTGTTTACTTTCATTACTGAAACACGGTTTTCAAAGACTTTCTTTGGCTCACAACAGGGGAGGCTTCCATGGTAGCTAATATTAGATATCGTTTCCTTTAGTTTTGAAATTTAGATATGAGCACCAGTCCTTACAATGATTATTAGTATTATTTATTAAATATATATGCCACTAAATCATCTAGACCAGGTATGTCCAACCTGTGGCCACATGTGGCCCTGGACAGCTAGTAATGCAGCCCCACAATATAATAAAAAATGTAACAAAATAAAGAAAATTTGCTATTTATATATATTATCTATACTAAAAAAAAATATATGTGGCCCAAGACAATTCCTCTTTCGCTCAGTGAGGCCTAAGCAAGCCAAAAGGTTGAACAATCATGATCTAGACTGTGTAGCACTTAAAATTTCAATAAAACATCCTCAGTAAAAAAATTAACATGAACACAACAAAACATTCATGGTAAGAAAACTAAACCACGCCCACAAAAAACATCATGAAACAATACTACGTGGGTAACAAACGAGAAGCAAAAACAACAATTAAAATGCACAATAAATAAGCAAAATAGCAAATCTTCAGCACAAAAGAGTAGGCTCAGAAGGGAATTTGGTTTTGTAGCAACATAAGAAGATTAAAAATAAATCCCCAACCACCCACTGAGGAGTGGGCGTGCTCAAAAGCTATAGATTTTCAGGCAGCAATGAAGAGAGAAAATGGAAACCTTCGTGAAAGAGAGAACAGAATAGAGTAGCAATGGGTAGCTGATTGAAAAGGAGAATGTATTCATTTCTTTACCATGATCTTTTTCATGTCTGTCCTTCACTGGAAAGCTATCGTTACCAAAACCAAATCAAAATATATGACACTTTATTAAAAGCCATCTTGTTGTGATACGTATGTCCAAACATTGATAAAACGGACAGTTGGAATACCATTGTTTGCATCTTACTAACAAATACTCTTTAGTGGAAGAACATTTCACAGCTTGAGGTGCTTCTGTTGAGAAGCCACTACTGTGGATTTTAGAGGGCAAGATTTCATTTGATGATAGTAAAAGCAAAAAGCAATCAATTCATGATGGAACAATAGATGACTGCCCTACAAGCTAATTTTAGTGGTGTACCTTGTTACCCCTTTCCAATTTTCAATCTTTGAAACCACATGGTTTTCAAAATGTCTCAAGTGTTTCCAACTATCAGAATATCTTTCTGTGTAAATTCATTGAAAGTATATTTAGTTCTAGATAACTGCAACATACAAGGAATACTTCATAGTCTAGAGAAAAAGCTGAACAAAAACTGCTTCTAAAAGAAGGCATAGAAATTGTTAGGGGGACTCTCTTTCTCCTCTTCACTTATATTTGAGAGCCAAGATCAAATTCTATTATTTGTTTCCAGATGAAGAACAATATTCAGGAAGAAATGCCATTTTCCCTCCACGCTCATTTTAATCCGGCTACTATATTCTGAAATTCCTATGAACTTTTGGAAGAACAGACTGACAACCCACATGTGGGACTCAGAAGGAGAAAGAACTCCACATTTCAGCCCACCTATTAGAACACTGGGATTTTCCAATTAAAAGTATTTAGTTAAGGAATAAGACATGGATAGGAGAGTCTGTGATAAACTAGAACCGAGATGGCGAACCTATGGCACGCTTGCCACAGGTGGCACGCAGAGCCGTATCTGTGGGCATGTGAGTGTTGCCCTAGCTCAGCTCCAGCATGCATGTGCATGCTGGCCAGCTGATTTTCGGGCCTTTCAGGCCCACCGGAAGTCAGGAAAGGCCTCCGGAGCCTTGGGAGGGTGAAAAACGGGCTTACCGGCCCCACTGTGCCATCACATGCCAAAAGCAAGGGGAACACAGGGGGTCATGCACACATGTGTGGGGGGATTGGGGTGCAGGGGGGCATTGAGTGTGAGCACGTGTGTGCGCCCCCCCCCCGCGTGTGGGGGGTTTGGGGTGCCGGGGGGCATTGAGTGTGAGCACGTGTGTGCGCCCCCCCCCCGCTTTTGGCACGCAATGGCAAAAAGGTTAGCCATCACTGAAATAGAACTTCAAATAACCTTTGGCACTGGTCATGCTGGTAGGAGGTATAAGGCATTGCTGTTTAGCCACAGGAAAGGACCACAAATTCTGCTAGGACTAAACAAAGCTTTGCTCCATTCTGATTCATTTTGCCTAGGAAAGCAACAGTGCTGGAAAAGGTTGTACAAAAACTGAAGTCTCTTCCAATTACTGGAGGTGCTACAAGGGCCCCCAAAATGAAATGGACAGTTGCCCCCATGTAACACATCATGTCAAAGCAAAGCACTGCTGCCTAGCACAGGCCTATTTTCCATAAACTATTTTTTATTACTTAGACAAAATTCAAAAGATCTAACACCATCCAACTATGTCACAAACATAAGAGACTACTGATCTTACGATTCTTGTTCTGGGTCTGGACATATTGGTAAAGAAGAATTTTATATGTGACATTAAATAGAGTAATATTTAAGGGCAATATCAGTCAAGGTATGATATACTTGTATTTCTCATATAATTTGATCCACATTCTCTGAGATAGGAGAAGAGGAATTATCTAATCATACTCTAGTTCTCACTGGTTAGAAACACAAAGCTAATTAATATGAAAAATAGGAAGTGTTAGTAGGCTGATCAACTAAACTCCATGAAGAGTTATACTGATATAAGTCCTAACTCAGTATCAAGTCACAAGCTTTGCAGGCAGACAATTCCAGTTCAACCCTAGGACTCTTAAACTAGAATTGGGAAAGACCTCGAAATGAAAATCTGGAGAGTCATTTCTAATTAATATAGATAATACTGAAACAGATGAGCCAACAATCTGATAAGGTAAGGTAATTTTGTTATTCTGGATGTTTACCTGACAGATTAGGTATAGGAAATTGAGAGCAGGAGTTGGTATCTTAAGTTAATCAGATCAGACTTGGATCTCTAAATATATGCTCCACATCCTCCATTGATAAGCATTAGCATTTTAGGAATAAGTATTTGAGGACCTTGTTTTAGCCTTCTGCCTTTAGCAACCTCTGTAAGAATCAACTGGATGACCCATTTAGCACTTAGTTTCTGAATCTCTTCTCCTTCAACAGTCTTAATTAGAGTACTACAAAAGTCTCATTATTTAGAGATGTCAACAACATTCAACATGTTTTGTGATGAAGTAGGATTGTACCTCAAAGGATAATGTGTCATGCAAACTCTACTTAACACAAAGACATATCAATTGACTAAAGCTAAGAAATAAGGAAAGATCCTTAGCTACCTTCTGCCTTGATGCTTTTTTTGCCATTACTTTAAATAATCTTCTTGCCCTTCAAGAATAACTCAGAAATGATGTTTGCTTACGTTGGAGTATTGATAATGATAATACATATGTTTTCTTATTATTTTCACTAATTATTCAGGCTGATCCGAATTAGCTTCTTTACATACCTTTTCGATTTTTTTGTGTTTAAAATGAAGTCATGATTTGATGTACAGTATCTTTCCCATCCACCCACCCACCCCCCAAACATAGATGCCAATCACAAACTTTAAGAGGGAAACGGATGTTCATAATACAGTATGCTAAAATTAGAGCACAACCTAATGGTTTCAAGCTTCAAGTAAGAAAATAGAAAATCTAAAATTCAATTCTTTGTAGGACAGTAGGATTCAACAAGCCAACTTGGAAACTGTTACGTGACTTTTAAATTATTTTAACCTTATTCTTTTTTCTGGTACAAATATCAGGTGCAGCTTCCAATATAGTAGGTGGAGCTGCTCAAAAGCAGAGAAGAAATAAATAGGGAGATGAGGCTCTAGTGCAGTGGTTCTCAACCTTCCTAATGCCACAACCCTTTAATGCAGTTCCTCATGTTGTGGTGACCCCCAACCATAAAATTATTCCTAAGACCATTGAAAATATGTGTTTTCCAATGGTCTTAGGCGACCACTGTGAAAGGGTCGTTCGACCCCCAAAGGGGTCCTGACCCACAGGTTGAGAACCACTGCTCTAGTGGAACCATCATAAGCTCATGGCCTGCATATGTTTGCAGCACTGAGCAATAACTTTGGGCAAAAGATAAATAAATCGCTGTCAGCCATAATAGCATCCAGAATTGCTCTGTTTTGCCATACACTTAGAACCAATAGAGATTTAGGTTGTCGCTTGCCAACCTAAATTTACTTTAATGGATGTAAACCAATTCAGTTCTATCATAAGTTTTTTCCTGTGTTTAACACTGAATGTTGGATTTGGCCTATTGCTAAAGATTTTTGTAAATGAAAATGCCAGGCAGCGCCATGCCAACATGTGTTTCACAGGTGTTGCGCAAATGCCACCTGTTTGTGGAAGGAGGGGATTTCCCCATGCGTTTGTGAAACTACATATAGTTAAGTTTTTATTGCCTTTACTTTCATAGGTTTTGTTCCTAGATAACTTCCCTGAGTCCAGGAAATTTTTCAGAAGCTACAAATATTTCAAACTCCTAAAATTTGCATGGTAGTCTTAGAGAGCAATTTGTGGATTCCAGCAATATCTGAGGCTGAAATTATGTTTCGCTATGGGCACTTCTGGAGATATAACTGTGTTATCTTCTGAGGTTTAATAAATAAACAAATAAATGTGTGACTTCCATGGGAAACATTACTTGTTCCTACCCTTTTCAAAGATATTTTAGCTTTGAAGAAATCAGAAGAGTTCTGCAAGAGCCTGATACATATTCAAGCATAGGCTTCTTCAGTGATATAAAAAAACCCCATCCCAATCTATTTTTCATAATTTAGTTAGGGAAAAGTGCAGTCCCTTTAAGTCCTTGAAATTTTATGATACATAATCATAAAGCCCATTAATAAGAAATAATGGTTAATTCTACCCTCACCTTTCCCACTATAAAAGTACAGAGTATACCCTATAGTCTTTCTATGTTGACTGCTTTCTCAGAATAAAATTTTAATCTACAAATTTCTCTTGCCTATTGATTAGTGAACTTAACTTTAAAACATTTTTAAAGTATCCTGATTTGTATTCAACATTGGCTAGATAGTTTATAAATTACTTGCTATAATGAATTCTAATGCCTGCTGGGATGGGCAGCACTGTGTTCTGCCAGTTCATCTCTTTTCTCTGCAGTCAATCCATGTGATGGTGGTTGGCAGAGAGAGATCTTGCCCTTGGTGTTGCAGGGATCTGTACCTATTCAACATCTACATGAGGTGCTGGGTGAGCTCATCAATTGCTATGGAGTGAAGATGGTCATTGGTTCACTGATGGTGCCCAATTACACATCTTTGCCCCTGGTTGATTAAGTGATGCTATGAACCCTGTGCCTGGAAACTACAAGAGTCTGGATAAATAGCAATAGCACTTAGACTTATATTTTATCCCGTAGTCTTTTACAGCACTCTGAGTGGTTTATACAAATATCAACAGCATATTGTCCAGCAACCGACCTCAGAAGGATGGAAGGTCTGAGTCAACCCTGAGACATTCATAATCGAACTCCTGACAGAGTTAGCCTGCAATACTGCATTCTAACCACTGTGCCACCATGGCTAAGTCTTGTTGAAGAACAATAGCCTTCAGCTGAAGCCTGGCAAGAATGAATGGCTTTAAATTTTTGGAACCACCTGTTCCAGGACTATGCCATTTTTGGTTACAGAGGGGGATGCACTCCCCGAAACAGACCCTATGCACAGACTGGGGTGAATGTGTCCTCCTAGACTCATAACTCCTGATCAAAGAACAGTGGCAGTCATTGTTAGGAAGCCTTTCTACAACTTTGTATTTTATGCCCATTGTCCTTGCTCCTAGATCAAGGGTCACTGCTCACAATCACTCATGCCCTAGACACCTGATTGGACTATTGTAATAGGCTCCACATGGGACTTTTGTTGAAGAGTATCCAAAAATTTCAACTGTGCAAAATGCAATGCAGTGGGCAGTTATGTTTGTGCCTTCTAGAACACACATTATACCTCTGCTCTGTGAGCTACATTGGTTACCAGCCTGTTTCTGGAATCAATTCAAGGTGTTTTTATCCTTTAAAGCTCTACAGGGCCTTGATCTGGGTTATTTGAGACATTGTCTTCAGTCACATCTACCTGTGTCACTATATGTATGCATCAGGGGTGAAATCCAGCAGGTTCTGACAGGTTCTGGAGAACCGGTAGTGGAAATTTTGAGCAGTTTGGAGAACCAGCAAATACCACCTCTGACTGGCCCCAGAGTAGGGCGAGAATGGAGATTTTGCAATATCCTTCCCCCAGGAGTGGGGAGGGGATGGGGATTTTGCAGTATTCTTTCCCTGGAGTGGGGTGGGAATGGACATTTTGCAGTATCCTTCCCCTGCCATGCCCACCAAGCCATACCCACCAAGTCACACCATGCCCACCAAGCCACGGCCACAGAACCGGTAGTAAAAAAAATGGATTTCACCACTGGTTTGCATGCTGTGGTCCTGTCAGCTGGGGAACTACATTTGGTGGGTTCCAGATGATGGTCTTTATTGCCATGGTACTTTATGGAATATCTCCAGTCCCCCACTCCCACCCCGTCAAGTGAGGCTGGCTCCATCTCTGTTGATTTTCCAAAAGTCTCTCAAAACCCGGTTGTGCCATCAGACTCAGAGGAGACTGGTGAGATACAGAGGTGGCTCCATGGTTATTAACATCTGCTCTTATCCTAAATATCTGTTCTCTCTTAGTATTGAGTTTTTAAAACATTTTTAAAAAGTTTATAAAGGCAATAATAATTATTTTTATACAGTACGTAACTATTTTATCTTTGTTCTACATTGCCCAGAGTCACTTATTTTTGAGATGGGCAGCTATATAAATTTGATGAATAAATTGATGTAATGCAATGAAATGAAGATGAAAACACCTTGAAACAATAAAGCAATATTCAATTCAGCCAGGTTTGAAATGTACCTCTTGACATGCTACACAAAGCCTGGCATGACCTCTGAGCCACTAGAAGTTGCATAATTCTGTTCTAAGAGAAGATGTTCTTAAATAAGGCCATCGTTCTTCTTGAATAGGAAAAAATAGAACAAGATGTCTCTTTCCAATACTGCTATTAAAAGAGATACAGGAAAATGTGCAACTCTTCTATTCACTTATGAATAAAAGTACACTTAAAATGTAATCCTGAATAAGGATTTGTTAGTGTAATACACACTCAATTTGTATTTGTCTAGATATATTTCTTCTGCAGAAAGCTTAGGAATCAACCTAATTCCAGATCTAAATATTCTGAAGTGCTTAGTCAAATAAACCACGTAGGAGAACTAAGAATGCATATCTAGTTTCAGCTCTGCATTTTGAACTGTTAAACACACACTTATTTTCATTAGATGGAGGGGTAACCGCTCCCAAAGTTGAATTATGGATATATGTGAAAATCCAGCATAAAATTATGCAGAAAGCATGAAGTTAAGCCGGGTACATGAGCTCAGAATTAAACACCATTGATTTAAATTGCATTTTGCTACTAATTAATAAATGAATAAAGACACGTGTTAGATAGAATATCTTATTCTACCCTTTAGCCATACAAAATACTTTCTTAGCAAATTATAAGAGACTGTAGATATCAATAAGTTTAGGAATCAAGGAGAAAAGAAACTTTTTGTGAAGAGAGGAGAGGAGGGAAGGGGAGAGGATATATAGGGGTGTAAATTTATGTTGGTTTCATTGTTAAGCTTGTGGTGGGTGAATGGGGAAGAAAAGGGGCAAAGAAAATCCACCAAGTATTTAAAATATTTTCTAAAAAGAAATACATTTGACACAACTGTATCCACCCTCACCCAACTCTCTATTCAGTGACTTTCACACAGGTATGACTATTTCTTTCTGCAAGATAATAGGTGGGAAAGATCCACAGTTGACAGTATATACTGCATATCCAATACAGTATTCATCTTTGCTTTGAAACAACATGATATGCATAGCAAAGTGACTGGCATATGTATAAAATTGAGCCTGTGGATGAATGAAGGCGGCACTCATCTGAAGACCTGAGTCATGCATTCATATTTCAGAATTCATGGAGATTAACTGATTTAGGCAAACAGTGAAAGTGAACACACTGTGCAGGGACTTTCATAAAACGGGTTAGTTTGAGGACGTCCTTCTTTCACAGGTATTATTGCTGGACAGCTGTTTAACGTTCTTCCTCCTACCTTGTACTGTTATTTGCACATACTTCTTCATGTACTAATTTAATTAAGAAGCCTATCCTATGATTTGAGATACTGCAATACTAAGGATTGGAATGGTCCAGGTGGAATAGTAAACTTTAATTCTACTGCATCCACCCATGCATCATCAAAACACTATAGGTCTGTGAAAGAATTTGATTTTCTTTCCTTGAACAATGTGATAAGCCAATGGTGAAATTACCACTGATTATAATAAATTGGGACAGCATCTCATCTGCATATAAACTTGAAAGATATAATGAGATTCATGAAGGTAAACGTTACAAAGAAATACCTAAAATTGTTAATTATTTTGAGAGAAGGAGAGATTGGGATCAACAGTGCAGCTAATGTCAAAACATTTATCTTAGCTCCTCAGCTTTACTTGGAGTGACAGTACAATCCCAAATATTTGTTATGGTTCATGCACTGCAGAACAGGATCTGTGCAACTTGCTTGCTCTAATGATAAGCCCCTCCAATTATGTCTTTGACAATGTAACAGGTCTTAGGAAAAGAGTATAAATCACCTTTATTCTTTTTATACAGCTAATCTTTAGCTAAGTAGTTTCTCAACAGCTGGAAATAGTAATATGAGCAGTAAATCACAGAATTGACAATTGGAAAGTCATAGATTACATGGGTTCACATACTAGGTCCACACAAAATCTTAAGTACAATTTCCTTAAGTCTTTTAAACTTTAAAATTAAAGGAATTAGAAGAACACAGTTCTTGAGATTATGTTTGGGTTAAGCTCTGAATTTACACAAATGCTACACTTCGCACCTGTACAAATTACTGTGGTTGACTCAGACTATTTAGAACATCTCATACAACATTAATCTTAGTCTGATCCATAAACTAATAGAAAAATAGTTGAAATTAAGCTTATGCTTATGTATAAAATGTATGTATTAAAGTAAATGTTATTAAAGTCAGCAAAACTATTGTGCATTGATTTTAGAATCAGAACACCAGTGTTGTCAATGGATTGCCATGCTTCAGGTCAAGAAAACTGAATTTATGCTTGAGAGTCATATCTCATTAAAAAAAAAATAAAGCTCTTATTTTTTTGGCCAAAACTAAGCAAACATCATTAAGATAAAAGGAAAGAAACTGAACATCACAGGCGAAGAACATACCAACAATTTCTTTTATGACAGTTAATCTAGTTTTGCTTTAACATTCACCAGATATATATGTACACTCAGATGTTCAAGTACACTATACTTTCTAAGAATTTATCTGTCTTTACTGAATGCCAGTGTGCTAAGAAAAGACAAAAAACATTGTAGCACTATTCATTATAGCTACCATAATGAGGCAGAATATATGATTTTGATGCATCATAACTTTGAACTTTGAAATATACATACGTTTGCTTTTGAAAGCACCAATTATCCAGAAGGAATTATAGGAAATGGAGGTTTGGAAGGGAAAAACATTTTCAACAAAGCATGTTGAATCTTTTTTTCTACTTCCTAATATTTCACAAGATAACTGTCAATTTCTGCAAAGGGTCTTTTTTTTAATTTTTGGTTGTTGTTGTTGCCAAAACTGAAAAGAACCCAGCTGTACAAAAAACAGATTGCAAGCAATTAAAATATAAAGGCAGTTTAGTCATACCTTATTATGTGTCTGTGTTTGTCCAACCAATATGAGAATATTTGATGATATAATAGATAGGCAGAAATTAATTAGAATTATGGACCTCTCAGATCTGATGTACCTGTCCAAGTAAACACACACACATACATACACACGAAAGATTTTTTTAAAAAATGTATTCCATATCAATGTAGTAAATTCTTATTAAAACAAATCATTAATAATGATAATTTTTAAGTATTTAATAACCATTTTAAAGCATAAATATAACTTCAGTAGTTTAAAATTAACTTTTAAAATGAACATTTAAATGAGTATTTAAACATCTTTTAGCTGGCATTGTACCGACTAATAATAATTAATATCAGCATTGGGAACAGAGAAACAAAGAATGTTTCAATAACATTAAGAAATTAGCAACACATATGGTAGATTTTGAAGTTTGCAATCTCAAATTATTTTGATACTGAAATCAGTAGATACTCTAACATCCACTTCAAAAGGATGCAGCTGTTTGAGTGATTGCAGTCCACTGGGGAATTATTTTTACAGATGCCATAGAGAAATGACTATGAATTGAATTAAGTATGAATGATAAATTTAGTCATGTCCTTCCCATTCCCATAAGACATACAGTGGACATTACTGGAGGATTATGCTCACAAATGCAGTAGGAATATCTGAGTGGATGTTCATATGATTAACAAAGTTAAATTGATGCTTATATAGAAATGGATTATTCAGATTCAAAATGGAACATTGTTTGCCTAGATTTGTTTCACTAATTAAAGTACTACTTAATTATGTTTTACAAAGTATATAGACATTAGATGAGATAACTCATTCCATTGCTAAAGAGTTAATCTTGCACAAACTTAATTTTAGTAAATTAATAACATCTCATTTACTTGATGGACAATCATGGCTTTGTCATTCAATTTAAGAGAAAGTTCATAATATTTTGTACATGTTTATAAATATGTTGTAAAAGGCATACATTTTCATCCCATTGGATAATTTGATAATTATCCAAATAAGTTACAAATCTTGATATGATTTTTTAAAAATTAGGATTGATGTTTCAAGTCACCTCCAAAAACTGAGTCTGGAGTAAGCACAGGCTCAAAAATTATAGTAATGGGGTATATTTAAAGATAGTTTCACAACCTCCATGTTCTACTGTAGCCACATGCCTCGTATCAAACTGTTTGAGGATAATGGATACTCAAAGTTATATTGGGAAGAAGGGGAAAGTTTGCATAAGCAAACTTCCATTATTGTATATTTTGATCTAAGATGGGGTGTCAAACTCGCCATTGTCACGGCGTTGTCATGTGATGTATCACAATTTTTCCCCTTCACTAAACTGGGCGTGGCCAGTGTATGACGCATCTGGCCCACGGGCCATGAATTCGACAGCCCTCATCTAAGATATTTGTTCCTAAAATGGTGAGTTTCATAGAGCAGTACTAAACAATTTAAACTTCTCCAACATATCATACTTTATAAAATATATTTAGTATGTAAAGATATAATTTATTTTCTTAATTCAGTAAAATTTATTGTAAGTACCTGATACTGCACACTGGATATTGTGGTTTATATATATAAACATATTTGCCCGAATTATGCAAATCCTGTATGAAACTTGATTAATGAAAGACATAATTTTTATGTTGAAAAAATATTTTGGATTATACCAAACTGAGTATATTCTAAAGCTGCTACAAAATTTGTTTTTATCAAGGAACTATACTAGTATTTGATTTGCTCAATCAAAATCTCAGATTTACAACTTTTTTAAAATATATGAATCACTCCCAAACAAGCAATTTTGCTACATGGTTACTGAAGAACATAATAAGTAATTTTACAGAAGGATGAAATCGAATCAATTTATTACAGACATAATGGGCTACCTCTGTATCTTAAAGGGCCCTGGATAATGCTTTTTCAAGTGAACACACAAGGTTCCCTAGTTCTTCCCTCCGGACAGTTTTTTTGCTCCATTGATTTTATTGATTTTATTTTATTGATTTTATTTTTATAACCATCCATCTCTTTAAATGATTCTGGGTGGCTTTATCTCACTTTCCTCCCTCTGGTCACTCTACTGATGTATCCCTAGTCCTAGTTTCACATTACTTTCATTTTAACACAGCCAAAATATAGTCATAAACATACCTTACAGTATTTATAATTCAATTTTAGAACCACTTGGACCATAAATACTGTAAAACTCCACAGAGGCCATCCCCATTGCCCCTGGCCATCACTTTGAAACATTAAGGCACAGGAGGAATGGTGTTTTACCCTTACAGTTTACACAAGCTAAAACTATTATGCTTACTACATTCAACTTCTGATAGCATCGTATTTTAGTGTGTTCACCTACACATTTTAATATATGTAGATGTATTCATTTATTTATTTCCTCAGTGTCATGCATGAATATATATTAGTGATTAATAATAAACTAGTTCTGAAGTGTTCTGTTTCTTCTGAATCAATTGGATGAAGCATCTACTTATTCAGATGTCATGGGAAAGAATAAACTGTAAGCATGCTGTAATTCAGTATCATTTTTCCATTCAATGGTTACTTCGTCCCCCCCCCTTTCTACATTGCAAATGGTCATCTCCCTCAAATTGAGATTTTTCCCTTGCTTCCACTGTGAATGTGATCTAAGGGACAGCACACACAATCAGTTGAATCTCAGGTGATAATTGAGGAAGCATTCAATTAGTGAAAATCTATACAAAAAAGGGAAAAACTTTCAACCCCACAATTGCTGTTGGTGTGTGGAAATCATTATGAGGTGTCTCAGATTGTGTCTCTGTACTTGTGTATTCATGGGAGCATTCACTGTATTAAGAAAAAAATTGAATATATACAGTGGTTCAAAGATAGAACTTAGTGAGGGCCTGTTATGTAATAAGCAATATTGTGCCACTGAATCAACAAGAACTAGGATTACATTAGTGGGAATGCTGAAGTACTAGGAGTACTTGTCACTCAATTGTTTTGTTTACCATAATGAATGATGGTCTCAAATTAGAGCTCCATATGGATCTAGGCTTCTCAACCAAAAGGATAGAGGTACACACATATCTTCATAGAAGTGAAAGGGACATTCTTTGAATATAATGGAAATGTGCATTGCAACTTCAGCACTCACAAAGATTTTTTGATCACAACTGATGTCCTTAATGTCATTAAAGAAAAAAATAGATATTTAATAATGAGTGTTTTTTATTAGGGCAACCTGGTCTACCTGAATTTGGGATGGAGCATACTGCTTCCGCTTTTGCCTTTCAGCCCCAATCCAGGAGCCTTTGCAGGCAGTCACTTTCACAACAAACTATTTTTGTGTTAAATTTATTTTAATTGTCGGTAAATATAAACTTAATCATGAGTAGCACAGCCTTAACAACAAAACATAACATTTTAAACTGAATTATTTTCATATTACAATATCTAATTAGCAACTCTTATAGAAGAGACACATACTTTTATTTAGAGCAGAAAAGCTTCTTTTGTAGTTTTACAAAGCCACTTATCAATTACATACCTCCATAGTGCTGCATAGACAACTGCTAGGGTGATCAAAGCCAAGCATGAAAGGCCACTGCCTACAATTAGGGTTACTGAGGGAGCACCAGATGATTCCATGATCTGTGGATCATAACAAATATCTATCAGAGGAAACTATATTCTAATAACTGCAGCAAAAAAAAGAAAAGAAAATCTAATCGGTACATAGTTATTTCATGTCAATGGTATTACCAGTAAGCAGCCATTCCTTCCTACTTTAGCCTCAATTTGAGACTCTAATGCTTTTAAGATTTCAGAATACCAAGTTAATACCTATTGTGGCCTTGAATAGGATCAAGACCAATTTCACTCACCAAATAAAGAAATAGTTTTGTTTCTTTCCAAGAAGGTTAGTGATATCAACAGTTCCATGGGAGGCCATTATATTTATTGCCATTACAGATTCTTAGCTTTAGAAAAAGAGCAACCGTTTGGAATTACATCTTCCCTTGAAAGCCAAAGTAATGAGCTGAAGAAATAATTTGGCTTATTTTGACAAATTAAATGATGTCCAGTTCCTTATCCAATACTTATGACCAAACTTTTTGACAGTACAATAACTTTGCCTTAAAGCTATACATTTTTTCTCGTGGCTTTAAATGGATAAAAGAAACACATATGGGAGAAATTAACAAAAATGCATAGAATAATTGAAAAATCTGGACCTTTAAAACAAACATACAAAAATTTCTTCTTCTGTTTAATATTTTCACAGTTGAAGAATAAATGACCTTGAGGAAGAAAAATCTTTTTTAATTCCACAAATATACCTTATACATATCAGCACTTCTACTTCTTTTATCAGTTTTTTAAACTGCAAATTGTATATGTCATTGGCTAATTAAACCAAGAAGTTTTCAGAGATACCATGCTTGATTTAGCAATATGCTGCTGAAAAGCCTAAAGGCTCCAGTGTAAATTACATTTTATCTAGATATGATGTGTCATCTAGGCAATATAAAATGTATTGCTTAAAATGGATTTTGAGTTTATTTCAGTCAGACTCTTCTAGGTTACAGGTAAGATGATTGCTGACTGTACACTTAACACTGTTTTCCTTAGGTTGCCCAGGTACTTGAAAATCTATTTTAATAGGCAGGGCTTTTTTTAAAAAAAAACATCCACACATAGTTATTTTTAGTTATTTTGCATTTTTGTTCTCATTTTATGCATATAGAATTGTCTCTCATAAATGTCAACAAATAATATATATTCCCTGTACTGAAAACGCACAACTGCAATCTGTTTAACAAGAGTGGCTAGGTTCCCTATTCTACTGGCACTAATGATCAGAAATATCTCGTCCATTCCTATTTCATTAATTTATTCTTAAATGTAATCTATTACAGCTGCTAAATTTCCTCTTTACAAATAGGACCTGCTTGACATCCAAAATTGATAGTAGTTGTTTATGTGGCAAAAATCTGTAATTCATTTCCATAAACTGTAAGCTACGAGGGAGAAGATCCAATCTCTTTCTGACCTGCAGCAGTGATATAATTCCTGAATAAGGTTACTGAAATATCTCTGGAGTTAATCCGGAATGCATTAAAATATTCTCCTAGCCTTTCTATTAAACTCAGGGATTTTTTTTTTTTTAGTTTCCCTCCCCTCCTTTGTTACTTACTATTTCTCTAGGTTGCTGAGCCAAAATGGCGAAGGTAGAGAGACGATCACATAAGCATTTTGTATGGGATGCATCGGTAAGCACAGTTTTACATCCCTGGGTGGACCAGGTTCCCAAAGAGTCGTTCCTGCAAGAAGAGAGAGAGAGAGAGGGAGAGAGAGAGAGAAGAGGGAGGGAGGATGAGAGGCAGAGGGGGAGGAGGAGGAGGAAGAGAAAGAGAGAGAGAGAAAAACCGGGATAATTACGGCGGGCGGTCAATTCCGTGAAAAGAAAAGGCAGTTTAATTGAGAGCAGAGTCTAGTGTGGGTTCCCGGACAGAAGAGATCTACTTGTTGTTGAATAGGACTTAATTTAGATGCATCTCCAGCTGTACAGTAATGCGGGGGGGGAGGGG
>JANHZT010004290.1:190836-201967 GCA_032468215.1 Stegonotus admiraltiensis | reverse complement strand
CCTCGGAAGGATGGAAGGCTGAGTCAACCTTGAGCCTGGTGAGATTTGAACTTGCAGTAATTGCAGGCAGCTGGTGTACTTAACAGTACTTTAGTCTGCTGTGCAACCAAGGCTCAATAAAATAAAAGACATCCCCTTGTAATGTGTAGGGGGCAGCTGGAATAAAAACTGGGGTGCATCATGGTTTGCCTCTTTCCATTGATCCTAGATTGCTCAAGGGATGTCCTAGACTTTGCTTCATCTGGAGCACTTTTGTTCCTCAACGTCTGCAGATGTCTCCGACCAAAATCCTGAGAATTTTCTGCTCCTTATTCGATAGATCATCTGATACATTCTAAAAGAGCAAAGCCACTGGAGCTTTATACAATCTACAAATAATGGTGTTTTATACTATCCGTTGAGTAATGTTTTTCTTGCCATTGGATTGGAACACCAGGGGGAGAAAGAACTATAACCAATGTTCCAACTACATTGATTATACTGAGTGCCATGCTATGTAAATATTGTCTTTGCTGTATTAGATTTACCGGGGGGGGGGGGGCGGGGATGAAGTAAAAACTGTATGATTGAGAACATGAAGGTAAAGCTTGCTGACCCATAACCAATGAAATACAGCTATGTGAGTGCCGCAAAATCTGAGCCCAAGGTATCTTCTGGATTCAAATCAAAATGCTGGTGTTGATTGCTTTTTAAAGTCCTTAATAGATTGAATCTTGCCTCTTTATAAATTTATCCGGGAACTAAGCGATGTAGGAAATAATCTTTGGAAGACTCCACCATTTATAAAGAACCATTAGTCTGACCTTGATGAATGCAGTCCCTTCGGTACTATAGGTTTTTTTTTTTTTTTGCTTTGATTTATATGCCGCCCTTCTCTGGAGACTCAGGGAGGTTTACAACGCGTTAAGCAATAGCCTTCATACTTTTGTATATTTTATACAAAGTCAGCTTATTGCCCCCACAATCTGGGTCCTCATTTTACCCACCTTAGAAAGGATGGAAGGCTGAGTCGACCTTGTACTACCACGACACTGTACGACACTTGTACGACACTGTACTACCATGGCTCGTAGTTCCTGTTTTTAAGATTTTGGAAAAGCTCTGTCTTGATGTAACAAATGTAGAAGAAAGAGTAATCCAGCCTCTACCCTCTATCAGTGTGTCCCCAATGTTAAACACCATGTGGGGTAGTAGGATGCATCTGATTCTGGCAGCAGTATGGTTGAAGTAGACAGCAGTTGCAACTATGCATTCTTCTTATTTTTGTCAATTTATTTATGGTGAGTGCAGGTGACATCCCCCTCCCCAAATGGGGGCAAGTTGAAAACAAAAAAATAATAGAGAATAAAAATTTAATCTATTCAGGGGAGAGGAAATTAGTCTTGGGAGATGGTTTGCTTAGAGTTGAGGGTATTAGTACCTCCCCATTACTATAAATCAAGGGTTCCTAAACTTTTTGCTCTCATACCTCTTTTTAGTGCAATCTTGTAATGTGCGTACTTCCCTTAAAAGTCCAAACACCAAAATGAACACAACCAAATAACAAAAACAATACAATTAAAATTTGGAAAGGGGAATTTATTGTAACCGTGGGAAAGGTTCTTCACACCTCCTCTGGACTCTTTCTGTGCTCCCCTGATGAAGGTGCACTTCATGCACTATTCATATCATCTGCTATGGTGAGGACAAGCAGGCTGCTTAGAAAAATCACAGGCACTTGTGATTTTTCCTCTGTTTGACACCCCCCCCCCCGGTCAGCAGAGCAGAGCTGCCAATAAGGCTGCCACCTTGAAACAGGTGGGGGAGGAGATGAGTTTTTGGGAAGTTCTGCAGCCACTAGCAGACAGAGAAAAGCAGCAAAAATGGGAGTGGATGGTCCAGAGGAAAAGAAAAGAAGAATAGAGGTTCAGCAAAGGAAAAAACAACTTGCTAGATTTTCACATTTCATTCTCCTACTACAATTCTGTTTTTGTGGCATCTGCTTTTCTTTTCCTGTGTTAGCAATATCAATAACTAAAGATAAAGGTTTCCTCTGTCGTGTCTGACTCATCTCCGTTTCTTGGCCAAGGGAGCCTGTGTTATGCGAAAACATTTTCTGTGGTCATTTGGCCAGCACCAAAGATGTACGGAACACTGTTACCTTCCCACCAAAATGGTACCTATTAATCTACTCACATTTGCATATGTTTGAACTGCTAGGTGGACAGGAGCTGAGGCAAGTATTGGGAACTCACCCCCATTGTGCGGTGCTCGGCCCTCGGCCCTGGACTGTCAGCTTTCCAGTTGACAAGCTCAACAACTTTAATTGCTGAGCCATCATGCCCCTGCCATCTGTAACTAGAAATTCTGACATCTAGCAATGTTGTTAGTACTGCAAAAGATCCTCAGGATTGTTTTTTCATATTGAGTGCATCTGAAGAACCCATCATCCAGTGCTATACTGTCAATCATTTTATCTTTTCTAATCGTGAAGGGATTTCTTTTTTTAGTAAATACAGGAGTGGTCTGCTGTATTGCCTTGTCCTGTACAGCATGAAATGATGTCTTTCTCTTGTCATTAACGTGACCTTTCACCTTCAGCATCTTCCTACCTCTCTGCTGCCCAGTGTAGATTCCCATTTGCTTTAGCTGGGCAGTGGGGATGATCTGGGTGGGAGTATATAATCTTGGTATAGGCTCCCAACATTTTTTACTTTACTCAGTCCTCTCAGGAAATGTCCCCCAACTTTCCATGATGAGGCAACATATCAGGACTGGGACAGGGTGGGGAGACAGTTAATATAATAACTTCTTTTATAAAGTGATGATAAAGTGTTATCAAAGTGTTTTTTTATGACCAAAGACATTTCTAATTTCTGTAATCAAATTAACATATAATTGTCAGACAACAGGGACAAACAAATCCCAACTTCTCCATGGGAGTATTTCCTCTGTGTTTATATATATATAAATCTATGAAAACAAATATATATATATATATATACACACACACACACACATATACATACATACATACATACATACATATATATGTGTGTGTGTGTGTGTGTGTATACATACATAGATACATACATACATACATACATACATACATACATACATACATACATACATATATCTCCAGATGGCTGACATTGTTGAGAATGATATTGGCTTCAAGGGCAATGTTGATTGTTTTCACCATATAATAACAATCAATGTTCCAAATCTTTAATAGGAAAATCTTTTGGCCAGCATGCCATTTGTAAAAGGAGAAAAGTGTATGCCAGAATATATATAAATATCAGAATGCTTTGACCTCATGTGGTTCTTTGGCTTAGTTACTGACTTGATATATAATATTCAGTCAGGAATTAATTATAGTTTGCATACAAGATATGCAAATAAAAGCAGGAAAAATCTGGAAAAAAATAACTAGCAACTAGTCGATCAAACCAACTGCATTGGTTATTTGAATGTCTGACTCACATTCCAGCTTATTTCTCAAGACAATTTTATAAAAAATCCTGGTTTAAAGTTGTACAGCCTCTCAATTTCAATCTTCCCTATTTTATGAGGGTTTTTTTGGGGGGATGGGGGGGAAGGAAGCAAAAATAATGCTTTAAATTCCTCAAAACCAAATGGGAAACTCTGAAAGGCTTTCAAGAGTATGCAATTATGCCCTGTAACAATAATATTGTTATTATAGTAGTCCTTATGGCTTAGTCCTTTGAAGTAGTATGGATAAGAAACCCAACCGTGGGTGTGGTAAAATTAAATTGTGTAAGTCTGAAAGTATTTCTCCCTCCTTCTCTTTTACTCTCTGGAAAACTAGGGAGGGTTCCTTCTGAAATATATCCCACTCTCCTCTCTTTTTCAGTGGGCCATTCTGTTTTACATGCAGGTTGTCCAGACTGTCTAGTGTCTTCCAAGGTCGTTACTAATACCATTATATTGCGTTGTCTGTTCCCTGATTTGTCTACCCCAAAGGGCTGACATCAAGGAACTTTTAACAATGGATTTTTGTTTCTGTTGTCAGCATTCTATCTTTGATGTTGGTGGAAAAGCTGTAAAAAATTCTATAGTTTCTGTAGAGAGTAAAGAGGATGACCTTGACAGAGAAAGGAAAGATTCATTACTAAGGCAACAAGTAGATAAATACTTCAGAAGCCTAGATAAGGGGGAGGGACCTGAAAATATCTCAGACAACTCCCTGAATTCACATGAAGATTAAAGAGAGATGAGGAAAAGCACATTCAGACTTGCAAGATTTTGTTGTAAGATTTTAAAATAGCCATATAATGATAGTTCCCCCCCCCCCATCTGTTTCTTGGTCTGGTCTACTTACGGGAGCTGATAGTCCCTGTCCTCAGCCTTAATCTAGTTTTTAAGGTTTTCCATATTTTTTAATTTTAATGAAAATTGTTCTTAAATTGACTTGGTGGTGTTTTGAAATTAAAGGTGGGAAATAAATCTCACTATCATCCTTCCATAGGTAGATACTTTAGACAATAGGTTTTCTTCTTGCTGTCTTACTATTCTCCTAACAAGTGATTCAATGCACTTTTCATTTTGCCTCCCTCCTACCCCACAAGCTTCTAAAATACTTCTGAACAGGTGAGTTGAAACAGCAGTAGCATGGAGACTTCTGCCCACGGGCCTTTTATTTCTAATTCCTCTTCAATTAAACTAAATGCTTTATAGATTGTGCTCTGGAGAATAATCTTTGGGCTTCTAAAATAAATTTTGAAAAATGTCTTTATTAATGATCACCGGCCCCCACAAAAAAATTCCTAGCACACATCAAACATAAATGTAGTTTTTGAGATTTACAAGAATATTTATGGAATCTATTATGCCATCATAACATGAAAAATCTAAACTAATACTATACTGTGTTTCCCCGAAAAGAAGACTGGGTCTTATATTAATTTTTGCTCCAAAAGATGCATTAGGGCTTATTTTCTGGTTAGGTCTTATTTTGGGGAAAATACGGTACTAAATGCATCCATCTGGCTGACAATATTAACTGGGGCTTATTTTTTTGTGGGGGGGGAGGTCTTATATTATGAGCATCCTGAAAAATCATGCTAGGACTTATTTTCCAGTTGGGTCTTATTTTCAATTACAAAATAAAATATAAGCAGCAGGAGAAGCTTCTGGATCAGGCAAAGTTGTTCTCCTTTATTCATTTTTGAATTATAACAATGTCGGCTGGCGGTCCCCAGGATGAGGGCGTTCTCTGTGGTCTCACCGACCCTCTGGAATGGGTTACCCACCGGGCTCTGGACGGCCCCCGACCTCCGCACCTTCTGCGCCGACCTAAAGACATGGCTCTTTCAGCAACTTCCCTGATCTGCCGTGGATTTTAATTTGGAGATTTGGGGATTTTAAATTGGATTTTAACAGTATTTAATTTTATCTATTGTTGGGTTGTTTTATTGCTGTGAGCTGCCCCGAGTCCCACGGGAGAAGGGCGGCATATAAATCTGACAAAATAAATAAATAAATAAATAAATAAATAAATAACTAACTAACACTAGAAAGGTATATTATTGAAGATCCTGTATACTGGCAAACTGAAGAGGACAAACGAAGAAGGAGAAAAAGGACAAAGGGATAAAATTTAACTGTGGGAAAATGGCATGCATAGAGAGACTAACAAATTTACCTTATAGTTTCATTCCATAAGAAATGGAATAATGTAGAAAAAAACGAGAAGTTAAGTTTTGCTCATTTTTTTCTGTTATCCAGCTGCAGTTCTTCCTATTCCACATAAATATTCTGATTCATGTGCATAACACATGCATTTTAAAGCATTTTTCTATATTTTCCTGTATGTGTTTTTTTTCTAATATACACAGTTTTTTTTTCTAATATACACAGTTTTTTTTCTTTATACACAGTTTTCTCAATTTTACAAATTTTGCATGCACTTCTCTAAGCTGTTTGATGATTTTTTGGAAAAAAGCAGCTTTCATTATAAATTGAGAAACTGTGAATTAGAATAATTCCATTAAAAGATGGCTGAATGATTTTCTACATCTTTCCTAGAAGTTCTATCTAAATATTTAAGTATTTCCACTGATTGCATCTCTATCACTACATTGTAACCTGAGGCATTTTATACATGTTGTGATTGTACAATCTGAGTTTGGTGCTGTTACCTTTCCACATGTACCATTGATGCTGGGGACTTACAAGCAGTTCTGAAAACTGAGTCTATTATTTATCAGTTCCAATTCAGAAGCACTGTAAATATTATTGGCAGCATAGGAATAATAGGAGAATGGTGGCTCACAAGCTTAGAATATGGGCTGAGGATGGGCAGTCTTGTGTTTGAGACCTGTTGCTGCTGCAGGATGGGGTGAGCTCCAGACACATGCTCTAGCTCCTGCCAACCCAGCAGTTTGAAAACGAGCGATCCCAAGTAGATAAAATGGGTACCACTTCGGTGGGCAATTCACAGGGACCTGAAAGGAGCCCCCAGCTGGGTGTTCCCTGGGCAACAGTGATGCCAGCAGAAAATCCTTTCACCATGGGAGTAGCAGTAGTAGTAGTAGTATACATAATTACTCCTGAGAAGGACCCCTGTTTTCAATATTAGGATTTCCTACTTTGTCACCAGCCAGTCTAAGGAGCAGTTTTGCTGCTTTCTTTGTACACTGACCAAGTTGCTTGTGCTTTAATATTTTCCCCTTCTCATTTCAGTAAACAAGCAGAGCAAGAAAAAAGTTGCTCCCTTCCATTAGCCATCTGGAGGATGTCCTGTCCTGCAACATGGATGGATAGTGTTCCAGCAGTGAGAATATTTGACCCTGTCATGAATTTGCAGAATAAATGAAGTGGGTCAAGAACTGGCTGTATAGAAGTGACTTTGATGCTGCATTAAATCCGATCCTGTAATATACAGCAACCTAAACAGTAAAACAACAAGCACGACTAAAGCATAAGTGGAGGCCCATTTAACTAGATTTAATTAATTAATACCAATGAATTCTTTGTCAGTACTAAAACAAGTATTTCTCTCCTTAAGACAACAGCCGGTGCCTTATTAGTTGACTGTAAATAACAAATCTGTCACTTGGACTGCCAATTTGGAGGGGAGGATGATAAGTATTTGGTTTCCTGGGAGGAATCAGTCTTAAATTAGTGGGTTGTTTTTCTAATCTAGAGTGAAGCCCATGAAATACAGACAGCAAAGTTTCAATTAAATCCAGAATGAGTTAATCTTTTTGCAAACATTCTAGAGATGTTTGGAAAAATGATCATTAGACACTGAATTAAAGAGAATAGAATTTCATACAAAATGGGAGAGTAAATGGTATGTCTTGAAAGACCCAGCCTCACATGATACAACTACAGATGAAAATTTGTTATACTATACAGTATGTGATATCTTTTTTTTTCATCATCATTTCATTTTCGGTGATGATCCCCAAATTTTTCTGAACAGAAATGCTTTAATCAGTTTCATCTTTTCCAACATTTGGATTTCTTGCTGTGTTGTTTATGAAAAAATAGCAATATTGGTAAGGATTTAAAAAAACAAACAAACCCTACATTGCCAAAACTCAATATAGCCACTTCTATCGTATTTTATTTGCCTATTATAAAACTGTTAAAGTTGTAAGGAAAAAATGCAGCATCTCATATACATATAAATACATGGAGATTTATACCCAGACCTTTAAGATTGAAGAACTTAAAACTCCTTTGGATGGATAAATCTGTCAGAATTTCTTTCTTCTTTTCTTTCTTAAATTCCTTCTGTCCAGCATATGGAAAAGGATGAGTAATATTCATTTACTCATCTCTATTCTGTATCTGTGATTGATAAAACCTTTATAGGTTAAGTTATAATACATAAATTAACAGTTATGCCACGAAGGAAACATATTGGGATAGTAGAACATGTGGTTGTTATGACCACAGCAGTAAAATAAAATTGTCATTTATTTTCCTGCTGGCAAATGGATAACTCACTGATTTCTATGGTCAGAAAGAATTTAATCCAAGAAAAGGTTCCAAAGGTCTTGTACCCCACCTAAATAAGCATTATGAAGAAAGCTCTCATCTTCAGATAGCTCTTCTAACATATAATTTACTTCTTTCAGAAACAGATAAACAAGAAAGCTACTTGCTTTCTGATTCAGTTTAACTCGGAATGTATCTCCTTTCTTATCCTCAGAAATGCTCTTGTAGCAACGAACGTCTTGGTTGCAGTTATCTAGAAAAATACATTTATTGATTTTCCTTATTGCAAAGATCATAAACACGAATCTCCTGAATCAATTTACAAATTATTGAAATAATTATAGCATGAAACAACCCCAGAATAATACATTGCACTTCTGCTATGTTTCATTGTGGAATTTGACTACCAGTTATCTATTATATCTATACTATTGTATAATAGCATTTTCAGTGAGATCTGACCAGTTCATAATTTTGGTTGATTGTATGAGGATAGATATCTAAGAATATCTTGACAATTATGAAATCCCTTTATGAGCAAACTGGTTATTAGCTTGCTTTGTAACGTGTTAAAGCAGGATATTTCCATACAATCAGTTTTCTTTTGTTCTGTGCAATCCACTGGTTTTACAATGACTATTGTCTGTGCTCAGAAGCACCATATACTAGCAATTATTAATGTCTGAGGGTCACAAAGCTGTGCTTAAAATTCTTAATACTAAAGAAAGGAACTTTGGTTAAGAAAATCTATTGATTTAGGACTGTGCAGCAGCATCGCCAATTCAGTAAATAGCTTCCTCCATCCTCTTGCTTTTGCTTCATTTTGGTTTACTGCATATTGACAAAAGTGTAGTTTGTCAATTCATGGGAACAGCTGCTTTCTTAAGATTCTAGGTTATATCAGTTTCACCCATGTGAATGAAATGTCATGTCTAATCTATGAAATTTTTTTACATTATGAATATATTTTGTGGAACGGAATATAGGTCAAAACAGATTCTGCCACTCACAGATTTATCTGCAAGCTGAATGACTCTGCTACAAGTTGGTCTGCTACAAGCACTTCCTGTATTTGGCATATTAGTCAGGTGGTTCAGCAAGGGCTGCTGTCTGTTAGTTTTTCAACGATGCCAAGAAATGGCAGAACATTAATTACTTCGGCAGTCTCTTTCAAAGCCTGCTATAATTCATAGCTTTGTCGATCAATTAAGCACTTCTAGTAGAAATGTGCAAAACATTCTGTGCAGAGAACTGCTGATTTCAGGAGATCTGTGTCCAAACCAAAATACATGAATTTCAGATGCTTTGATTAAAAATAAGGCTTTGTTATTCTGGAAATGACGTTCTAAGAAGAAATTTGTGTGTGTGTGTGTGTGTATGTGTGTTTGTGAACAGTGGGGAAAAAACAAGCACATAGTATCTGAGGGGAAGCAAGAGAAGAAAGGAAAGGATGTGCTGGGGATTGCTGAGAGCACCACAGTAAGAAACAGCCACACAGACTACTGTGCCTCAGCAACTCCTGAGGGAGGTCGGAGGGAAGGAAGATTCTGGAAACATCAGAAGACATGCTGTTGGGATATGCTGTCCTGGGACATCAGCAATAGCTGAGTGAGGGAAGGGAAGTTGGTCAAGAAGCCAGCAGGCTAGTATGCTATCTGGTAATGGCAGAGACAGTGACTTAAAGGAGAAGGGGGAATGGAAGGTCCTAGAAAGAACAGGGACAAATCGGCTACTGGATTATGCCATGCTGGGAGTTCCTGTGGGTGTCATCCTTCCAATTAATGAACTCAAGGAAATTCCACCCCCATGAATGGCAACCAAGAAATGAAGTAGGAGTGAGTGTGAGAGATAATGACTGCAGATTAAGTTGTTTTACAGGTTGACATGTGTGTGTGTCTGTGTGTGTGTGAAAAGTATGGTGCACACTGGCCTTGCCCTACTTGTCCCATAAATTATTGGGGAGTCCATCTAGATTTTGTTTCATCTAAAACTTGGAACAACCAAAATACAATTGATTTTCGACCACAACTGAGCCCAAAATTTCTGTTGCTAAGCAACACAGCTGTTAAGTGAGTTTTGCCCCATTTTATGACCTTTCTTGCCACAATTGTTAAGTGAATCACTGCAGTTGCTAAATTAGTAGCCCGGCTGTTAAGTGAATCTGGCTTCCTTGTTGACTTCCCTTGTTAGAAGGTTGCAAAAGGTGATCACGTGACCTTGGGAACACTGCAATCATTATAAATATGAGCCAGTTGTCAAGTATCTGAATTTTGATCACATGGCCATGGGGATGCTGCAGTGGTGGGATTCAAAATTTTTTACTACCGGTTCTGTGGGTGTGGCTTGGTGGATGTGGCTTGGTGGGCATGGCAGGGGAAGGTTACTGCAAAATCCCATTTCCTCCTGATCAGCTGGGACTTGGGAGGCAGAGAATAGTTGAGGGTGGGGCCAGTCAGAGGTGGTATTTATCTGTTCTCTGAACTACTCAAGATTTCTGCTACCGGTTCTCCAGAACTGGTCAGAACCTCCTGAAACCCACCTCTGGGATGCTGCAATTGTTGTAAGTGTGAAAAACTGTCATAAGTCACTTTTTCCAATGTCTTTGTAACGCTGAAGGGTGACTAAATAAATGATTGTAAGTCGAGGACTACCTGTATTTTTTGGGGGGAGGGGTTTGTGTGTGATTAGGCAGAAATTCTGGAAAACAGTGATTCTTTCCATATTTTGAAACAAAATATATTTTCCATTTCATGAAGATTCCTAGGTTTGGCTTCTGCTAAACACAATGAATTACACTTTGGTTGAAAGTAGGAACTAACTTAGACACTGCTTGTTAAAAGCAAACCCCAGAGGACTCCTCTCTCTACCAGCCTAGTAGATGCAACTGTTGCCTTCAGTTCTGTTGCCTAGGCTCTTCCTTCAACATGGTTCAGAAAGTCATATTCTTCTTTTTTTCTGGTTGTTGACATTGTTTGATTTCTGTCAGGCTGAAACTAAGTAACTGACCTGTACTGATCAAAAACGATACTGAATGGTGGCCCCCAATTGTAGCTTTATTTATATATATATTAATTGCTGATTATTCTATTAGAATTAATTTAGAATTAATTTTATTTGTATACCGCCCTTCTCCCGAAGGACCCAGGGCGGTGAACAGCCAGAATAAAACACAAAA
>JANHZT010004290.1:154113-173859 GCA_032468215.1 Stegonotus admiraltiensis | reverse complement strand
ACCCCAGCAGCCCACCCCTGGACACGCAACCTTGCACACAGATAGCCATTGCCTCAGGTCTTTGCTTTTTCCACTTAAACAAGATTCTCGCTAAAACAATGACAAAATATCTTAAGCCCCTGATATTTATCTCATCATAACCATCACATTAAACCACATATAACATATTTAAATCACATGTGGGATGGAGCACAGTTATTAGCACAATACAAGGAAAAAATATTTGAATAAAAGTTCAGGATTTTACTTCTTTGGTTGGAGAATTAATTAAATAATTAAATGATTAAATGGGTAACATTAACTGCTGTGCTTTCTGTGAGCCATTAGTGTACAACATTCAAGGTCTGCAGCTGAAGGAAAATTGTCTTCACCTGATTAAAATTAACTACAGGGTTCAAAGATAAAGCCATTTTAATTACAACAATTACTATCTTGTCTTAAATTTAGGTGAATTATTGTAGAGGAAAAATAAAAAAAGAAACCATTAAATTAGCACATTGAAAAAAAAGATACTGATTAATTGGCAGTACTACTTTTGATATATATATTGAAAGTAGCTCTGCCAATGTGTATATATATTTGTGTGTTGTGTGTGTGTGTGTATGTATGTATATACACATACATACACATACATATACACTTACACACACACACACACACACACACAGTCAGACAGACGGTCACATATTTTAAAGAGTCTCATTTTAACGATTCTATTAAACCAGGGCTGTTAAACTCCCGGCTCATTGGCCAGATGCATCTTGTGCTGGCCACGCCCACACCCGGTTTAGTGAAGGGGAAAAAAGTCCGATACTTCACATGACGCCACCGTGACAATGTGAGTTTGACACCCCTGTATTAAACTCTTTTACATAAACATGTAAGATCTAAATCCAAACTAGGCAGTCTGTTTTTACCCGAATGTTATCACTATCTTCAATATACTTTCCTTTTTATATTGGTGGATCTTTGGAGTGCTTCTGGAGTTCTTTGCCTAAATAAACTCTCTTCCCTTTCATATTTCAAATCTCAGGTTACCAGATCTAAAACCAGCCAAAAGAAAACAACACTTCCTCTAAGATATTATTGATAAGGTTGCTACTGCTGTTCTGTTTTGTCAGCACTTCCAGTCCTTCGGCTAACACGATAGTTATTAATATTGCAGAAAAGTGGACGAAGTCAAGCGTCAATTAACGCCTTTCATCTTGTGCTGCCAGAATGAAACTGACAAACATTTTCAAGGTGTGACAAAAAGCTATACGCTTTGTCACTATATTTCTGAAAAATGCAATAAAAGGGGGGAAAAGGGAAAAGGCCTGTTAGAGGTCATGATCAAGTTCATTTAACTCTCCCCTAGCCTTGGTAATACTGTGCCATTGTTCTACAAATTGTTATTGGTCCCAGTAATGCTATATATTACTTTAGTGACAATATTTGAATTGCTTATTGTATTCCAGTTTGAGGACCAAAACACATGTAGTCCTTGGCTGATGATCACAATTGAGTCCAACATTTCTGTGGCTAAGCAAGACAGTTGTTAATGGAAGTTTCGTCCCATTTTACAACTTTTTTTTTTTTGGCCACAGTTGTAAATGATTAAGTAAATCACTGTGGTTGTTAAATTAGTAACACAGTTGTTAAGTAAATCTGGCTTCCCCATCGACTTTGCTTGTCAGAAAGTTGTAATGGGTGATCACATGACCCGGGACATTGCAGTTATCATAAATATGAGATAGTTGCCAAGCATCCGACTTTTGATCACGTGACCATGGGAATGCTGCAATGGCCATAAGTGTGAAAAATAGTCATAAGTCATTAGGAGCCAGAGTGGCGCAGTGGTCAGAATGCAGTATTGCAAACTAACTCTGCCTATATCCTGAAGTTCGATCTTGACTGACTCATGGTTTACCTTCCATCCTCACGAGGTAGGTAAAATGAGAACCCAGATTTTGGGGGGGCAATACGCTGACTCTGTAAACCACTCAGAGAGTGGTGTAAAGCACTACCGAGCGGTCTATAAGTCTAAGCGCTATTGTTATAAGTCACTTTTTCTCAGTGCCGTTATAACTTTGAATGGTCACTAAAAAAATTGTAAGTTGACGATTACCTGTAATTACAGCCTCCACTCCTGTTTATTGATTTTTCAAGTGACTATTTTGGCTCTTCAAGTTATGCATTATGCAATCTCAAGAGACAAAAAAGCAGCAAAAATTCCAAAATTTTCTTCAGTGTTATAATAGAGAATAACAGAATCTTGAAGGCCTGTCAGAATTTCTGACATAATTAAGATAGGTTTATTTTGAGTTTCTTTCTCGTGACATCTACTTTTCTCAGAACTGTATAGACTTTTCTCCTTCACTGGTCCTTTTCCAAGGCAAGATCTACATTTTTTCACTCTTTATATTGATCTGTTTATATTTTAGGATATGGCCCAATGAAACGTTAATTTTATGAACCATTTATTTCAGTGGGGCAGTTGGCCATGTATTGAAATTCCACCCATTCCAATTAATCAACCCTAAAAAACCCTAAAACACCTGCCATATAACTTCCCAGACTTAACAACTGTCAATAAGAAAGACGAAAAGTCTGTATAGTGAATGTGGCAGTATCTGAAGGCAGCAAAAGAGAAAGAACTGGAGAAAATTACAAAATACAAAGACATGAAAATACAAGCAGAATGACTGTGGCAAAAGAAAGAAAAGATAGTATCAATACTAATAGGTGCCATGGTGCAATCTGGAGCCCCACTTGAATATTAAATGGCATTGATAAAATCAACATTAGTCAATTGCAAAAGGCAGCTTTACTTGGAATAGTTTACATCCAATGACAGAACCTTTTATGCTATCAGCTAACAACATTTGCCTATCGCAGGTCTTTGGGAAGGACTTGATAAGTAGATTAAAAGTGCCAAATCCAATCTAAACATCTGCTGGCTCTTGTTGAAGTACAGGTAGTCCTCAACTTACAACCTCAATTGAGACCAAAATTTATGTTGCTAAGCAAAACATTTGTTAAGTGAATCTTGCCCCATTTTATGATCTTTTTTGCCACAGATGTTAAGTGAATTGCAGTTAATGTTAGTAACATGGTTGTTAAGTGAATCTGGTTTCCCCATTGACTTTGCTTGTTAGAAGGTCGCAAAAGGTGATCCTGGGACACTGCAACCATCATAAAAAGGAGTCAGTTCCCAATCATCTGAATTTTGATCATGTGACCAGAGGGATACTGCAACGGTCATAAGTGTGAAAAATGGTCATAAGTTACTTTTTTCAGTGCTGTTGTAACTTTGAACAGTCACTTAATAAACTTAGTAAAAAACTGTAGTATATTTAACGCTACCTGTAGTATGTTTAACTCTATACCACAGAGCTTCTGGCATTGGGTAGTTTAAAGATTTTAGTAAATGAAATAAAAATTAAATAAATGCACCATATTGGAGATTTCCTAGAGTTTATAAAGAACAGTTTAACAATGCATGGGAACTACTTAAGCATTCAGTGCTATGGAAATCATCATGCTTTTGCAACTAAAATAAGATGAATTTATCATTTTAGTGAGTCCTTTCTGTTCATACTGTATACACATTGCTTCTAGTTACATAAAAGTAGCCACGAACTAAAATTGACTGGGGTTAAAATAATTCTTTATGTTATTTGTTTAAAATCTTCAGCCAATTGGAAAATAAGCTGATAAGCAATACTTACGTTTGCCAGGTGAGCTAATTCTATCTCTAGAAAGGAATCTGATGTTCTGGGCTCAGGCCGTATGGTGACCACAATGATTTTGGAGTTAATAACTGTATAATTTCTGGAAAAAGAACAATTAAAAACACAACAATCACTAAAACTACAACTTGATGTAATTAAGCAAAGAGAAGCTGTGATTTTTAAACATGGCTACCTAGAAGGGAATTTAAATCAATTTTCCTCCACAGAATTTATAAAGATGCTGTCAAATGTATTCAGGAATAAGGACACTCTTCCTGCTGATCCAAGTGCCTTTTACTAAGCACAATTTATTGATTAAAAAAATAGATTCACAACATAAATATTCACAGGCCTATAAACTCATTAATCTTCTGGTAAACCTGAGATTTGTTCTAGACAAAGCACATTTTTTGTAAAGCTCTGATATGGCCATTTTGCTGAAGATCTATTGAAAAACATTCATAAGAATGACAGCAATGGGAGTTCCTCAAAATCAACTCTGTTTTCCTCATCAATAACATGAAGGATTGAAATGTAATTTTGTGCCATTTATAAGCTACTTCAGTATTAAAAAAATAGCAGTGAATTCACACTACACTTGTGATCTCAGTATTGCCCTCTAATATTCCTAACTTGTAAGGTCAGGACTTGACCTAATGGTCATCAGACTCACTAGGAGACATATGACATTTTGGCTTTCGACCAGTGGTGGGTTTCTACCGATTCGCCCCAGTTCGGGCAAACCTGTAGCGGTGGGAGGCTCCGCCCACCTGCTCGGATGTCATCATGGACGCTCTGCGCATGTACAGAAGCTCCACATGCAAGCAAAGTGAGTGCGCACACACTCGCGCTCAAAGTTCTGAGCTGGTAGCGAAGGTAAGTGAAACCCACTGATGCTTTGGACCTAGGTGTTAGTTGCCAAGCCCTTCACTTTTAAAGGAGTTTTAAAGGTGAATAGTCTTGATGAATTAGGTCATCTGAGTTAGTTTGCCCTCTGGCCATTATATTACTTTGCTTGGATGCTTAGAGATAGGCATTACTAAAGGGCACCTTTGCCATAAAAGAGGGAAGAATAATGAGACTTCAGTACAAAGGAGGCAATATTTAAGTGTCCATTCTTCAATATTCCTAAATGGGGGTATGTTGAGAGGTTTCTCTCTATTGTCCTTTTATATTCATTCTTAGAGACCATTACTGGCATTTTTATTCCACTGTTCTCTTTTTATTCTTTCAATGAGTTGTTAGCCACCAAAAGTCACCTTTGCAAGATGGGAAGCCATATAAATTGATTAAATAAATACATTTTTAAAACCAGAATCAAGGCATATGATTCCAATATGGATTAAAAATGAATGTACTGGGCACGAGGACTGGAGTAAAAAAAATTCAGGATGTCTTTTATAAATACCTCACCTCCTCTGCCAAATTCCTAACTGAAGGATTGATGTTTTCTTCTCTGTTGCAGCTAGGCTATTCAATAAATTATCAGTGTGCATGTTATGAAATTGAACTACATTATGATAAAGCCAATGGATAATTTTCATATCACAATACAATCTCTAGAAGCAACCTTCTTTTTAATAGCTGTCATTGTATAGCTGAAGTGGGCAATTTCTTTTCAGCTGGCAAAATGCAGTTCAGGTTCCTGAGCTTCCAGAAAGCTACCAGTTGTCAGTTAATGCCGTTTTTTTCATGAGAAAAAGCAAGATGAACTTTTTGGGGGTGTATATATTTCAACTTAAATGTGGAGCTTGGATAATTAAGAACGAGCATTTTGCCTCACGGAAGCTTTGTGTTTCTATTGCTAAACTTAACAGCATCTGAAAACCCCACTGTGAAATGAAATTCACCTACTGAAGTGTTTCTATAGCCTTCTAAGTATTAATCAAGGTCCAATCTTGCCTAGTTGTGCGTGTTTTTTTTTAAGATGACCTAAGGTCGGCTAGGTGCTGCCATCTGCTGGTTTTTTTATTTTTATGAAGTACTAAACCTGTATCTTTTTCTACAGTGTGGAAATTGTCTTACAATGTACCTCAGAGGCACACAATAAATACCCAATAGCATATTGAAATCCTGTGCATACAGATTTCTTATTGTGTATCGTGCAAGATGTAAAACTGTCCAATTAAAGTTAAAGTTTCTATCACATTTGTTCCAATTCAGTAAATGAACAAATTGTGCATTGATGTATTATACAAAGTCCTATCACATTTGTTCCAATTCAGTAAATGAACAAATTGTGCATTCATGTATTATATCAAGTCTTATAACTAAATAATCACAACCTCTTTGGATTTAATATCCATACAGATATAATTTTAACATATATAAATTAGTATTGTCTGTTTTTAAACAAATTTTGTTCTTTTTTTCTGGAAGAGATTTTGTTTAATTAGCCTCCATTTATTGAGTTTGTGAAATGTCTCAAAACACTTCTGGCATGAAAGGGTATCAAACAGGAAACAAAACTAGAGTGACTGCGAAAACAAAATCTAGGAGAGCAACAATGCGTTGGCAACAACATTTATGCTATGCCACACCCTGATAAATTACTCTTATTGACAAAAATCATACAGAGGTGTGATGAAGGACTCTTTGCTGCCCAAATAAGACACTTTTTAAGAAAGAATAATATTGTGATTATTTATGCAGGAAAATAATTAAACTCAGTGTGTCTTTTTCTTAAGAGAAATGAAGGGCATAAGTTATATTTAGGTAAGGAATACGTTAAGACATATACTGTGTGATGTTCAATTTTTTTCTTGAAATACTAAAAAATATAATTCATTTATCAGGTGCTTATTAAAACAAAACCCACAATTTTTTTTAAAAAAATAAGCATTGTTGGGAATACAAATGAAGATAGATCAAAACGTATGATCAGAAAATGAAGATATTTATAAAAAAAATACAAAGACATCCAGGTAAGAATGTTTTTGTATGACACTAATATGACAATAAAGATGACAACAATAGAAGTGTATATTTGTAGCTCAGGGTTGAACTGAGGGGTCCTTGGTGCTCTCCGAGGTTGGCTGTTTTCTTGTTTCGTTATCAAAGTAGGTAACATCATCTGCAATAAAACAATCAAGCTCAGAGAGCACCAAGGACCCCACAAGATGACTATAAGACAAATCTGATTATCTAGTTAGGTTGCAACTTCTAAAACAAGCTTCTCCTTAGTGTAACTAGCTTCACCTTAGAGATGGATGGTATTTGCAGAACAACACCAGCCAAAGTTCTTAACATGCACAGGAAAGCAATTGAAGAATATCTTTCTTTAGGTGTCTAGTTTCTACATTAAAAGGTAAAGGTTCCCCTCGCACATATGTGCTAGTCGTTCCCGACTCTATGGGCGGTGATCATCTCCGTTTCAGAGCCGAAGAGCCAGTGCTGTCTGAAGACGTCTCCATGGTCACATGGCCAGCACGATTAAATGCCAAAGGCGCATGGAACACTGTTACCTTCCCACCAAAGGTGGTCCCTATTTTTCTACGTGCATTTTTTACTTGCTTTCAAACTGCTAGGTTGGCAGAAGCTGGGATAAGTAACAGGAGCTCACCCTGTTACACAGCACTAGGGATTTGAACCGCTGAACTGCCAACCTTTCGATCGTGTCCCTAGTTTCTACATTAGCACAGTATAACATTTTTCCCTGTACACATCTCATCTTTCTTTGTGGCACTAAAATCAGTGTATTAAATGCACATGTACTGAAGAGAGATGGTACCTGATCCTATGCTGCCAACAATTATATGTGTAGAAAAGGTTTTCCAGAGGGAAACTGTTGTCATGGTATTGCAATTTGATCAAGCTGCCTTTGGCTTCTCAAAGTATGTTATTAGTCACACAATTATACTGAAAATCCTACAAACTGAGAATAAGTGTTATGAACATCTGACTTTCTCTGCATAAAAGAATCAAGCGATAAACACAGTGG
The DNA here is from genome assembly GCA_032468215.1 of Stegonotus admiraltiensis. NCBI lineage: Eukaryota > Metazoa > Chordata > Lepidosauria > Squamata > Colubridae > Stegonotus > Stegonotus admiraltiensis. The sequence continues at coordinate 166,206 of JANHZT010004290.1, read as the reverse complement.
GATGAAGAACTGCTTTTATCTTTATCAAAACTAACATATTAAAAAAGTTAATTTTTCAGAACCAAATATATTTTGATAGGTGAAAAGAGACAGCCTTTTGACCAAATTTATTTCGTATATGGTTCTGAAAATGTAACAGATATAACTAATTAACTAAAATCTTGTTATGTACCTGGTATCTAATTTTATTAATTAAATGAACATTTAACAAGGTCTTATTTGGAAGGCAAAGCATGCATCAAGCCAACTTTGGCTTGTAAGATCTAGAGAGGGAATCTGAGAAAATACTTTCATTTATACAAAATGTTCAAATGCTCCTGGAATCATGGAGTAAACTTTGGGTTTAAACAATTTTTTTAAACATTTTCTTTTATTACATTTGCATCTTGTTGATGGAACATCGCAGGATATGAGGAGTTTGAGATAAACTTCCATTCAGAAGACCCATTTGGCTTCAGCAAGGCTGTTAAATCACACACTATACCCTAAGAGCTAAAATAGTTACGCTGTTGGTAGAACTAGCTATTCCCTTCATTAGCAAACATTTCTCTTAAGTGTTTGTTAGTAATGCAGCACTAGAAAGATAAAATCCATGGGAGGATTAGTGGACAAATAAAGATCTTTAATCTCTTTTCACTGTCCAAAACCTCTTTTTTAAAAAAATTCCTCAAAGCCTGACTGAGAGCAAAACATATTGTTTCATGGTCCTAAGAGATTTTTGACAGCTGGGGAAGAGTGAAATTTCTACTGTCTACCAATTTTCCCCACTAGTGTTTTACTCACTCTGCATATGTACCTTGTTTCCCTGAAAATAAGACCCCACCTTATATGTTTTTGAACCCTGAAATAAGTGCTTGGCCTTACTGCCATGCACTTAGAAGCCTAATTGGGCTTATTATCAGGGGATGTCAGGGGGAAACAGGGTAGTATCTTGTCCCATACAAAACTGTTGATGTGAAGACTTCACCAGAGGGAGGAGAAAGATAAGATACAAAGCTGTAATTAAGTACTCTCTCTTACTTCTTGCTGTGTATAGAGGGCTTCCTGGATATCGCCTTGTTTTTCATTCTTCTCTGATTTCATTTGTTTGTGCTTGACAGTTGAAGCACTGTAATACAGACTGAGCAAAAACTACCCTGTCAGTCTCTGAACAAATCTCCTTTTGATTTCTATGGAACATTTTTTTGGATAAATGTCTAATAGCCAATGGTTGCAATTTTTCTCCATCAAGGTAAAAGGCTGAACTTTTCAGTTATACTTATTCAGCTGTGCCTAAATTTTGACAAAACTTATTGTGCCTAATTACATGATTAGGAAGGGGGACTGCTATTACTCACCGAGATTATAGATTCCCTCCCACATATGCTTAGGACATCTAGTAGCTTTTGTATTAAATTAATGTGTGGAATTGAGATATATCTATATCTTACCTAACAATGGTATCATCTTTCTTTTTATTTTTGTCTTTAGATTATCTAGTCATTATTGAAGCATTTATGTTACACAGATAAAAACATGTTTGCATTTATAAATACTTATATCCATCTACACTTAAGACACTATGCCTTAACACTTATGCTTTAATTCCAGCTGACAGATTGAAAGTGAACTGTTCTACAGCTCTTCCTTTCTCTCTCTGTCCTACATACACATAGAGACACATTCTCTCTTTCCTCCTAATTCTTAACCATTCCTCTTTTCATTAGAGAAAGCCCTGATCACCTATGTCTCCTTCCCCACTACTTGTATTGAGTTAAAGAAAGTCATTTAGTTCACCCATGAGGAATATCTCCTCTTCCTATTACAAGCTTCTGCCTTCTCCCATTGTTGTGTAATCTCTGGCTGACACCTCGAGATAGATCAGCAGACAATCTTGTGTGATCCAAGTGATTTGGACATCAAATACCAAAAATCCTTGCAAGTCTGGCTAATGATAAGGGATTGCAGAAATTAAAGACATACAAGAAATACCAAATTGCCTGATTCTGTTCTAGATATTGAATGCTGTTGCCTCTCTATGTTTCTTCCCCCCACGCTGTTGCCAGACCTAGGAATGATGTTGCTAAACAAAACTTGAGAAATTTTTCTTCAGTTCTGCTATTGAAGGTTAATGGGAAAATCAAGAAAAGCAAATGACACACTTGATGTAGAACCCAAATCAGGTTAGTTGTTCCTTCTTTAGGCAAAAATAAGAAATGAAGTCTTATATTCCATTCCTGCCTGTTTTCTACAGGACATATCTTAGAGACACACTCCATTGGAACTGTCTCTTAGAGTCATCACTTACCTTAAGGTAGGCAAAATAAGCTCTAAATTTTTGTACAATACTGCTCCAAGTACAAACACGGTGGATTCATCTAGTTCTAAAATCAAAGGAAGAAAGAAGACAATATGTAGATGAAATTTGATACCTTTCCAAGCATCTCCAACTTTGTCATAACAGATAAAGTACAACAGTATTTTATCATTATAGAAAATTTTGTTTAACGAAAACCAAGATTGCAATTGTAATATATTTTAGTGAATTGTTTTATAATAATGTAATAAGATTTTACATTTAGGGTTGAAAAAAGTCTCTAGACTTGAACATCTCATATGGTTAGGAGTATTCTGAAACCTGATTATTTGTCAAATTCATCATTTGCTGCTAAACTGATATTTTGTGTTATAATCTTAATTATTATAATTAATAGCCTAATCTAATAATCCAATTATTTTGTTGGCCTCAGGAAAGTTACTGGAATGGTCACTGGTCTTTAAATAACTCCACCACCCCCAAAAGTTAAATAAACCAATTTGCCACAAAGAACTTATAGTGAACTATGGTCAATTTTAGCTAATAATGTCCTATATAAGCCTATATTTGTAGAAAACACATCAAATCAATCTTGTGCAACAAAGGCAAGCATAGGCCATTCCCATACGGAAATGTAATTATCTCATAATTATGGGAACTCTCTTCCTTCTCCACTCCACATTCCAGCACAACTGAGTACTTATCTTTGCTTGTTTTGTAACAGGATACTAACTTGGTAGTGAGAAGCCCCTCACTTCCTTTCCCATAGATGAGAGTTATAGATAATGAACATGATCATTCACACACAGATAGGGAAGCAGGAAAGAGGAAGAACCAGATAAACATGTACTATGTCAGCCCCCTTTTCACATAAGGAACTGAAATGGCTATTCCTATAATGTGTAAAGGGACACAAAGATTACAATAGCCATTTGGGTGCACTCTGAAGCAGGCAAATGGTTTTCAGCTGGTCTCCGTTATTATGATTATTATTTTAAATTTATTATGACCATCCACTCCAATAGTGACTCTTTTCCCTAGATTTTCCTACTGATTCTTTGCTGTTGCCATATTATTTCCAACTTCAACTGGGTTCCCATAGAAATAGAAACAGGTTCAAGGTGCATTATTATAGGGAGGCACCACCAGCTATGAACTAATGAGAAGCCCAAAAGAGAAATCCAGGAATTAGCTTTCATGTTCACAAACTCAAAAACTTCGAATTATACGAAGAATAAGCTTGGCATTCTTTCCACTATATATTTTCCTTGCTTTATGGAGAACTGCCATGTTATAACAATAGAGGTTTTGTTGAAAATGCTAATCATTAAGACTCAATAACCACCTTTTGCACTATACATTTGTATAAAAGGAACAAGTCTAAAATCCAACTTCAAATAGCTGATCCAAAATACTGATGAAACAAGCCCACAAATGCATGAGTTAGCAAGTTAGCTTTCTTCACGGAGCTTTCATGAAACAGAAAATTAAAGTGCTGCTGAGTTTTTACCTGTTGACATGGGGGTGAAGATACTTTTGGGAATGACAACCCTATCTTCTGAGTTTCGGGCCCAGTCAACCATTCCTTTCCTTCCTCTCATGGGGAAATTGATGTCTGTTAGAACAGATGCTGCAGGAAGCTTCTGAATGCTGGCCACTATTGAGAAAAAGAAAAGAAAAATCAAGCAGAATTCTTGTTTTAGTAGTCAAAAGTATTTTATTATGGATCGATTAAGAAGAGCACGTGTATTTCAGAATTCTGACTGTGAAAAGAAGAGTTTTATAGAAACTTGTTTCAAATTTAAAAAGAACAAAAACTGCAATCCTACGTTGGTGGACTCAAAGATCGGCTCATTGAATACATAGAATTATTTCCTTGTATGCATAAAAACCAGAAAGATGACAAGCTTAGTAATGACTAATAGACTGTGAGTGCAACACCGTGAATTTTATTCTCTCACTTGTCAGCTAGATTCAGAATCTTAGGAGGGACTCTTCATTCTCTTATTCCATGACATGAGATGCACATGGAAGGAGATAGTAGAGCTATATCTTCAAACCAGATTCTGAACTGATTAAAAATGACAGAATTAGGAAGAAAATATTATAAACTGCTTGAGGATGTATAATTTCTAGAACCAGACTAATGAAGCAGTAACAACTCCTATATCCATTGCACAGAAGCCCCATTAAATAGATTGACATATTAGTAGCCTGCAGCTTCCTTTTGGACAAAGTAGAAAAGCAGAAATCTGGTATCGTATAAGTCATTTTTGTTTATTTTTCAATGTGAAAAATAATCATTACTACTTTATTACTTCTGATTAGCACCTTTAGAGAGCAAAATACAATTGCACCTCACTTCATTTACCTTCACATTGACCATTCAGAGTAGGTGAATGATATTTTATTTGACATATAAGGAAATAACATGCAAATAGTCTGAATAGCTTCAGGAGATTTTTCTCTAAGTTATTTATTACTTGTATAGTGCCCTCAGTGTACAAAGCTTCCTTATTGAATACAGGTAGAATACAGGTAGTCCTCAAGTTACCACAGTTCATTTAGTGACTGTTCAAAGTTACAACAGCACTGAAAAAAGTAAGTTATGACTGTTTTTCACAGTTACGACCTTTGCAGCATCCCCATGACCATGGAATTAAAATTCAGGCACTTGGACTCATACTTATGACAGTTGCTGCGCCCCAAGGTCATATGATCCCCTTTTGTGACCTTCTGACAAGCAAAGTCAATGGGGAAACCAGATTCACTTAACAACTGTGTAATCAACTTATCCACTGTAGTGATTCATTTAACAAATGAGGCAAGAAACATCATAAAATGGGGCAAAACTCACTTAACAAATGTCTCACTTAACAACAGAAATTTTGGGCTCAATTGTGGTCATAAGTCAAGGACACTACCTGTACTTTATACAAGCCTTTCAGTACATTTATGATATATATTCCAATTAGAAAAAAAAAAACAGCACTTAGCACTTAGACTTATATACCGCTTCATAGTGCTTTACAGTCCTCTTTAAGTGGTTTACAGAGTCAGCCTATTGCCCCCAACAATCTGGGTCCTCATTTTACCAACCTCAGAAGGATGAAAGGCTGAGTCAACCTTGAGTTTGGTGAGATTTGAACTGCCAAACTGGAGGCAACCGGCAGTCAGCAGAAGTAGCCTGCAGTACTGCATTCTAACCACTGCACCACCGTGGCTCAAAACAAGTCACTTTGATGATGCAAATGAGCATTAATCTCTCCTAAAAATATTTTGCCCAACATTTCCTCATTCACATAACTTTTTGCATATTTGGTAAGAATCAAGATGTATTTATCCTGTTTGAATTCAACCTTGGCTCCCATTCATTCAGAGGCTATTCATCCACTTGGGTTGCCTCATTCAACAAAGATCCCCTTCCCTTTTATTTTTTTCAAACGGTGTGTATTTCCCCGAAAATAAGACCCAATTGGAAAACAACCCCTAGCATGGATTTTCAGGATGCTCGTACTATAAGCCCTATCCAAAAATAAGCCTCAGTTAAGATCGTCAGCCAGCCAGACACATTTAGTACCATATTTCCCCCAAAATAAGACCTAACAGGAAAATAAGTCATAATGCATCTTTTGGAGCAAAACTTAATATAGGATCCGGTCTTATTTTCGAGGAAACACTGGTAACAATATAACCAGTGAGCTAGTAGAAAAGATACTGTATGCAGATTTATCTGTCAAGTTATTGGAATAGCTCAATAAGAACATCAGTTAACCTTTAATGTATTTCATGAATAGTTCTGGTTGAATGCCCTTGTAGGGTTTTTTTTTTATACGACCATCATCTCAACAAAATCTGGTTGCTGTGAAGTTGAATGAAGAAAACTTAATCCTGGGTAAGGATGTGGGTAGAAAAAGGCATTTTGCAAAGCAAAGCCTTAGCGAGGAAGAAAAACTCTGCAAAAATGCTAAAGAGCTTGATGTGAAAGCAGTTACCATCAGGCCAAATGGCTGTTTATGGTTTTAGCTTATTGGCCCAAATAAATCATGCTAAGTCCATGGTTGGGAAGAACCACTGAAATTCCAATGCTGAAGGCAGAAAATAAATCATTTAGGGAAAGCTTGAAGGACAACATGTAAACATGAAGAAAAAAAATGAACAGAATTAAGCAATTAGGTATTATGCAAACTATTATTTAATGATGAGCAAAACTCAGCCAAGCCACCCCTCCAAAACAGGGCTGTTTGTCCCTAGAAACTATGGTTAGTTTGCACTACAAAGCATAAGAACAACTGTATACAGTAGGTTCCCCCCCTCCACAAACAAGCATATATTACATATATATAATTTATATTACTTATATATAATAGCATATAGTACTTGCAGGATCACCTCCTACCGGCCTCCCACCATCCTGTGCGCACACGTAGGACTGCCCTCCTCCGGGTGCCATCGGCCAGACACGGCTGGTGGCACCCAGGATGAGGGCGTTCTCTGTGGCTGCACCGACCCTCTGGAATGAGTTACCCACTGGGCTCCGGACAGCCCCTGATCTCCATTCTTTCCGCAAGGACCTGAAGACATGGCTTTTTAATCAAATTGCCTGATCTGTCCGGGAGTTTTTATTTTAATTGTTGGGGTTTTTATCGAATTTTTTATTGCTATTTATTGTTGTTTTATTCTTGTGAGCCGCCCCGAGTCCTTCGGGAGAAGGGCAGCATATAAATATTAATAAATAAATAAATAAATAAATAAATAAATAAATAAATATTGAATTGTGCTATTAATTTACAAAACCCAGAAACCCATTACGGTCAGTTTTAAGTGAGTTGTATGAAAATACATACTGACAGTTCATAGCTCTGAATGCAAATATGGGATATTATTTTTTGAACCGAAATGCCTGCCAATTTGTGTGTTATAATTGATACAAGAATGGGGAAAACATAGGCAGGCTAAAAAATCTGTTTATCCATCTCATCCTATTTATAATGCAGTGGTTATCTAGAGATCACTTGCATCCTGATTCAAGCACACTGAGTAGGACTCCATGGTAACATTGTCAGTTTGAAATAAGATTCACACTAGTTCTAAGCATTCGGCAGGCTGGCACATACTTACATTAGCAGGGAGAATAAACAATCCATTTTCTAAATAATCATAGAAAGAAGGTAATAGAGTCGATGTTATTTTGAAAATTCATCTATTGGCAGTGATATGCATGACTAATTTACAACAAATGCCCCAGAGAGAGGTAAAAAGAGAAAGACAACAGGAAGATCTGTAAAAGCAGTTATAACAAAATAACAGCAGAAAACGATTTAGCCTCTCCTAAGTGGGTTTCATTTTAAAGGAAAGTGTAATTCAAACCAAGAGACAAGGAAAATTAAGGTAATAATTATACTAGATTTCCAGAATATATTGCTTGACAGCTAGCTCTTTAGCAAAGTTGAATTTAAGGCTGTTACATGCATGTGTACACAAATGCTCACAACTCTGAGATGGTTTACTTCAGCAGTTCAGATTTCTCTGTATCACACAACGTCCAGCCACTGCACTCTGAAATTGTGTGCTTGTAAAGGGAGCATTGAACAGAGGCAGTCCTTCAGAGATTCATTTGCAGGTAGACCTCAGTTAAAGACCTTTTCTTCAGAGAATGAAGTTATGGCAGTGCTGAACAGATGGCATTTATGCCTGGTCCAGGGGTGAAATCCAGCAGGTTCTGACAGGTTCTGGAGAACTGGTAGCAAAAAATTTGAGCAGTTCGGAGAACCGGCAAATACCACCTCTGGCTGACCCCAGAGTGGGGTGTGAATGGAGATTTTGCAATATCCTTCCCCCAGGAGTGGGGTGGGAATGAAGATTTTGCAGTATCCTTCCCCTGGAGTGGGGTGGGAATGGAGATTTTGCAGTATCTTTCCCCTGCCATGCCCACCAAGCCACGCCCACAGAGCCAGTAGTAAAAAAAATTGAATTCCCCCACTGCACTGAACCTAAAATAATTCCAAGGTTGCTCAGCTCTGCTGTAAAGCCTTTGGCAGAAGCAGATTTACACTTCAAACACAAGCTTTGAAAACAATGCATTTATCTCATTAGTGTGTCATTAGCATTACAGTATGTTTGTCTGCGTAATACATGTTACATTATTACATACTTCAGTAGGCTTCTGTTCTCTCCTCTCTCCATTTTCACCCCCAGCAGTCATAATTTTTAATGCTATCTGACATCCAAATGCATAATATTCTGAGCTATTTCTTGTGCAAGCTTAGGAAAATGAGCAGCTGAGAAGGAGGTTGTCAGGGGGTAGAAACATGTTCTATACTGTATTTTGGAGGGGGTTGTCCTCTTCGGATCCAAAGATTGCACACCTCTGATTTTCATAGCAAAAAAATGGTTATCTGCAGTTTATTACCTTCATCATTATAATTTCCTGGAGGGGTGAAGATGATGCTGATTGGAAAATGACTTTTGGATTTTTGTTTGAAATCATATATTACTCATGCACAAAACGAGGGACAGACTTTCGGTATCTGCAAAACATTCAGTTTTCTTATTGTTAGGCTGGAATGGATCTCCCATAGATGATGATTGCCTGGAGCTGCAGACAGATTGGCTAAGGAATTCAGGATCCACCTGAACAGGACATCTGCCTTTAATTTTGATACCACATACTGCTCTCCAAGGTGTGAGTGTTGCAGTGAGGAGAATAGAACCAAATAATTTGCCTCTTTGTGGAGACTTGGAGATTGAAGGGTGAATCACTTCCTCCTTTTTTCCATTTAAAGTCATGAGCAATACATGATATTACATTTTATATCAACTCATTGGCAACCAAATCTTTCTGGCATTTAAATTATTTGCAGGAAGAATCTGAATGATCTAAAACGATGAAATGGGAGAATATTACAACCAAATATTTCTTGATTGACGATTCAGCCAGATATGTCAGCAGCATTTAAAAGTCCTGCATTAATCATAAATTTACAATACTTTTTTTTAAAAAAACTGTTAAAGATTAGCACTAAGGTGGATATTTGTCATCTGCAAGAAAAGTAAAGAGCTAGAATATCCTCTATTAGCCAATCAATGGCAAAATGGTTTAAAATATTAAACATATTTCTTAAGACCCAAATTCAATAAGATGCTGGTTTTCATGTTTATTGGATTCCTCAGAGGATGTTTTAAAAAGGGATGGTTATTAACAACAATATCCTTGAAGTGTAAAAAAAGGCAGCACTTATTGATAGGATTTGGGTTTGTTCTATTAATGTTCCATTATAGTTTGACCTTCAGTAATACAGTGAGCAAAGAAACTGACATACACACTGAAAACTGATAAATTCCAACCAGAATATATGTCATCAACATAATTAGCAACAACAACAATGTTCTGAGGCCAATGTTTTAATTTAGACATTAATTTTCTTATTAAGAAAGTAATACATTAATTGACCTTCAGCCATTTTCCATTCGGCTGCCATTAATTGTTTTCTCTCAACCATAATCTCTTTTTCCATCTTCTTAAAACATAATCCTTTTTCAAGAGGACCTTTAACCAATAATATATGAAAATAATGTACCTCAGCTTCTGTATACTGTACACCAGCCTTCTGTTTGCAGGCTGAACACCACCAGACAAATTTCCCTTTTGCTTTGGAGAGAATATTGAAGGGTGAACTAAATACTTTATTTTCTTGCAGAAACTTGAGAATGTCACTTCTTTCCTTAAAATCTCTCCAAATACCGCTTGCGTTGAATCATAGTCCTATTCACTTTTGAAATACAGACCTCCAAATGTCCTGGAAAACCTTGAACAGTCCTTGAGATAAGGGCGGGGGTGGGGAGTCGTACTTTCCTGACCCTTCAAACATTGTAATTTGTCTATTTAAGTGCTAATGTAGCTGATCTCCAGATGTGCTGTGCCCATCATACTGTGGTAGCAAGCTGATAGGCATGATGAGAGATGTATCTATCATAATTAGAAATCCATTAAAGTAGAAAAAGGCAACCTAGATTATGTATAAGTAAACAACCAATGACAACAGAGCTTTCATGGATAACAAAGATTAAGGCAGGCCTGAAGAGACCCCATCTCTTTTCTTGTTCAGTTCTTCAATAACTCTTGAGTAAGATTATATGTCAGAAAGTACAAACTGCAGAAATCAGTTTATTTCAAGCAAGGATACTTGGAAACTCTTTGATACAGCATGTCATCCTTTAGCTCGGGTGTCAGCAACCTGCAGCTCCAGAGCCACATGCAGCTCTTTGGGCCCTCTACTGTGGCTCCTTGTTGGGTGATCCCACTATTGGCTGGCCCCACCCCTTGCCCTCCCCTCCCAGTCACTCCTCACCTGGCCTGAGAACAGCAGCTGGGGATGGAGAAGTGGCCAGGGCAGATACAGAGAGAGGGGGAGAGAGAGAGAGAGATATCAAAAGGGTTTTGTGGTTCCTGGTGTTTTTTAACAACCGGTTCTTTGCCCTAATGACCTGCTGGGTACATGTGGCTAGGGGTTCATGTGACTGGTAGAAGTGAGTGACATCGAGCTGGCCATGTCCACACAGGTTTTGTGGTTCCTGGTGTTTTCTTTTCTGGGGTCCAGAATGGGTCCAAATGGCTCTTTGAGTGTCTAAGGTTGCAGATCCCTGCTTTAGCTCTAGATAACATGACGCTTCTGCAAATCAGTTAAATAAAGCATCATAAAGAGGAAAGCTTTTGAGTTACCTTGGTGGCCTTGATTGTTTGGAAAACATAAATGTGCCGAGAAATGTGATATTCTAGAAAAGTTAAACCCATTTAAATCAGTTAGTATGAAAGCTCATTCTTTTATTTTATCCTTTACCATTCCAGACTTGGAAACTGAAGGCTGGAATTAGAACTTTTTTTTATTGGAACTGCATTCATGGTAAATCAGAAACGAACAATTCTTGAATGGGCACATCAGAACCAAAATCAGTTGTTTTGTTGAGTTTAGAAGGACTAGGGCGAAGTTATCTTAGATTATATTTAGGTCACCCTTGTAGGTCACCCTTTAATGCCTGCTTTTTCCATGCCTTTTCCTACAAGCCTGTTCAGTTGACACGGCTAAGTCCCTTTCATTGATTTCCCATTACTTGTTGGATCCCTATATGATACACTGTCCTGACATCCTGTATTTTCTTCTTAACACAAGGTACGAACTGTTTTATTTACCCAGGTCCTTTAGATAATTTAATGTGGAGATGTTTACACTGCTTTTTACTCCATGAGGATGCTTCCTCCCAGCCACAAATATTTTTCCTTTGAAATGGATATTTTTGTATCGCCAAGTCTGCTAAAAGGAAGAGACGACACCACTGAATGGATAGAGATGCAAATAGTTGTAAACTTGAAGATTAGCTGTTGGTAGGGAGGGAATGTTTGCCTGGTGAATTTAACCAGTTTTCTAATGCCTAAACATGAGCTCTCTTTTCTTTTACTATCTCTGTCCAATTACCTTTTCTCCTAATCCAGGGCTGTCCAAACTTGGTAACTTTAGGACTCATGGAATCCATTAGCTAGTTATGTTGGCTGGAAAAATCTGAAATGTGAAGTCCACAAATCTTAAAGTTACCAAGATTGGGCAGCCCTGTCCTAATCTATTCTCTAACCCATTTTATTTCCCCTTTCATAACTTCCTAGTTCAATAGCTACTAGCCCTTATTCCTTTTTTTTTTATTAAAAAGTTTTTAAATTTTTTTTACGTGTTGGGGGGGGGGGGGGGGGGGGGGGGGGGGGGGGGGGGGGGGGGGGGGGGGGGGGGGGGGGGGGGGGGGGGGGG
>JANHZT010004290.1:129632-139782 GCA_032468215.1 Stegonotus admiraltiensis | reverse complement strand
TCTCATCCAAGAAGCTTCTTCAGCTCTGACAGGATAGTGGGGAATGGAAGGATTTGTATTCCTTGCAGACAGCTGGTCATTTGCATCCTTTTATAGCAGGGGTGTCAAACTGGCGGCCTGGGAGCCAGATGCATCATGCACAAACCATGCCTATCCCAGCTCCACAAAGGGAAAACCGTCACAAAACATCACATGACGGCAATGTGATGCTGTGAGTTTGACACCCAGGTTTTAGAGGGTTGTTGAAACACTTAGAGGTTTTTATGTGTCCTCAGAGTCACCTGAGTAGGATACAGATAAACCTCCCAGTGCTTCAATGACCCTCTAAAAGGATGCAAATAACCAACTTTCTGCAAGGAATACAAATCCTTCCATTCCTCCCTATCCTGTCAGAGCTGAAGAAGCTTCTTGGATGAGAAGTGAAATGTCTTCAAAAAAAAAACAAGAAAGTCTATTTGCCTCCTGAAAAAAGCACCTTGGGGACAACCATGATCTGAATGACTGAGAATCTCTACAGACTTATAACAGATCATTGCTTCTTGGAGAAACTTTTTGTTTATGAGGTCCATTTGATTTACTCACAAGGGTTTCCATTAAAGTGCCTTATATTTTAGTTTCAGAGGAAGAAATAACATAGCCCTTTTTGTGTAACATTACCTATAACAGAATTGAAACTTCATTAGAAAAGCTGCAAAAGTAATTTCAGAGTAGGTTTATTTGCTCCTGTGATATCTGCAACTTCAGATTAGAAAAAATATTTACTTCATAATCACACTGACTTTCAAAGTGTCGATCAAAAGGGAACATAATATTCATGCTTTGATGACCAATACAAAAAAAACCCAACAACATTTGGAACAGAGGATGGGTCTCAATCTTATTTATCACATAAATAATATTTACATGATATGACATTTTAAGAAAGTTTAAAGTATGTATGTGGTAAAAGACATTCCTATTTCTTACCTACATTTCCAGTCATTAAGTATGAATTCTGAAAGTCCATCATCCCCATTCCAACAATGTGTATAAAATCTTCAATCACCTGCATTAGTTCTATGGAGCCTTGGTAGATCTTTAGGAAGAAAAACAAAATGTTGCAAGCTCAGTAACTGCAGGATCCCAATTTGTACAATAATCACCAGCAGCATAACAAAATAAATGAAAGCTAGAACAGTGGGGTTGTTCCATGGGTGCCTTTTCAGCAATAATACAAGCTCTCATGGATCAAGCTTGTTTTCCCCAGAAACATCTAAAATGGATTGGCATACATGCACTGAAAGGTAGGGGATCTTATGGGATATAAAGGTAAAGGTAAAAGTTCCCCTCACACATACATGCCAGTCATTCTCAACTCTAGGGGGCAGTGCTCATCTCCGTTTCAAAGCCAAAGAGCCAGCACTGTCCGAAGATGTCTTCATGGTCATGTGACCGGCATGACTAAATGCCAAATGCATTTAACCCTAACCCTAACACTGTTACCTTCCCACCAAAGGTGGTCCCTATTTTTCTACTTCCATTTTTTCATTTTTTACGTGCTTTCGAACTGCTAGGTTGGCAGAAGCTGGGACAAGTAACGGGAGCTCACCCCGTAACATGGCACTAGGGATTCGAACCACTGAACTGCTGACCTTTCAATCGACAAGCTCAGCATCTTAGCCACTGAGCCACTGCGTGGTTCATATAATATAATGAGGATATAATGAGGGTTAAATGAGAACCTCCTGGGAGAAATAGAAGGGACCTACTTGAGTTTCCTGATGAATTTAGCACACAGTTATTTTTTGATTCAGTGTATAAATTTACAGTTATTGCAATGCAGATAATTTTGCATTGCAAGTTCTTTTAATAAGAAATCAAAAGGAAAATGTGTTCAACTTATGATAAAAAGAGTAAAATTTTGACTGTTCCATTCCTGGAGAGCAGTTATGCAAAGTCAATTAAGTATGTGGAAAAATAGATGATAAATGGATATCAACAAAAATTGATTTGTAAATTCTTAAAATCAAAAGATTAAGAAGCAATTAAATTAATTGTGCATTATTTGTGATTTGGGCTTTACATGCTAACTTTACACATATAATTTGCATATGTATGTTTTCAGTTATTTTACTTTTGGACAAAGGTGGAGAACTGTTTTAAATAATTATTTTGCAACATTATTGGATGCTCACTCCATTATTGGTTACTCACTCAATGCAAACTGTCTTAAAATATATCTTTAAAAACTCATTATGGTAAATCTAAAATCCTACCAAATGATTTTTGAAAGTCTTCCTGCCAAATATATCATCTCATAAGTTATAAAATATGCATATATGATTTATAGCAAACAATGAATATTTAATCTAATGACATCTTGTGGAAAACCAGTCATTTCTTTCCTGACAACCTATCTTGTTATGTTATCTTTTAAGCATTCTGAATTATATATGTGCAAATATACTAAGACTGGGACAAACAAGGAAACCTCTGTCAATTACAATGTTTATATCATAAAGTAAAGAAAGGTAAAGGTTTCCCCACTCCAGTTGTGTCTGACTCTAGGGAGCAGTGTTCATCTGTGTTTCTCATCTGTGTTTGTTAGCCAAGAGAGCCAGTGTTGTCTGAAGACATTTCTGTGGTCATGTGGCCAGGATGCTGAAGCACAAGGAACATTGTTACCTTCCCAGCAAAGTGGTACCTATTTATCTACTTGCATTTACATGTTTTTGAATTGCTAGGTGGACAGGAGCTAGGGTAAGGACACATGGCACCTTGTCACCTTGTCATGTGGCATTCAGGTCTTGAACCTAGGCTGTCAGCTTTCCAACTGACAAGCTCAATGTCTTTAACCACTGAGCCATCACACCCCCTTAATGTCCATATAAGTATATAAAAAGAGCACTGATGGAGCATGCCAAATATCTGTTTTGTGTACCAGCAATTAACTACAAGCAGAACATGAAGTCTTAATTCTCTCTGATTCTTCTTCTTCAATAAAGTTAACTTGCCCTTCATCCTATAATTTCATGAGAACCAACAATTATTCATAGCCTTGAAACCTATATATTTGACAGTCCAAGAGATGAAAACATGCAGTCACTAGACGCACAGTTCTTGGGGGCCAGGTCAACTAGGATGATCTTTGACTGATGAATCAACAACAATCCTTTTGAAGCAGAAAACAGGGAATGTCAACAGCACATGGATATTTACCTGCTGTGCGTCTTCCCATTTTTCTTTGTTTTCTTCATCCAGAAGGTTGCTAACTATTTGAAAGAAGTTCTGAAAATTCAAGGAGACAATTACTTTTTATAAAAAAAATGATGCATCAAAACAATAAACTATTTTTGAAAAACACGATGAAGTCCTACATAAGCTTTGTAGGTAAATCTGATCATAAGCCATTTTCTTAAGTCAGAAGTAGTCAATTTGGAACTCTTCAAACATTAGGGATATAGATTGCATGCTTATTTGACTCTGACTCTGTAGGATGGGGCTGAAGAAAGAAAAGTCCAAAATATGTGAAATGCCCTGATTTCATCCCCTAAGTCAAGAAAAGCCATGGTTTGTTGTTAAGGTATGCTTTTATGTGATAAACAGTAATGATGCTTACAACACTAGAATATTTGTCATGATAACCAGATGTATTTACTACTGAGTTTTGAGATCATTATTATTTAGCATTGAGTTCTGTTGCCATTACAGTTATTCATTAGCCTTTATGTGAGCTAGATATTTTAAGAAATCAGATCCATCTGTTATGGCACCGGCCCTATAGAGCACTTCACCATGAGATCCAAAGGCACCCAACTTTCCTGGCCATTTGGAAAGTTGTGATGAACTGGTTCTTCCCCCAAAGATTGGGTCAGGTTTTTAGTTGAACTCTATATAATATGCAGCTGCTTTGTGAGTTCCATATGCTGCTTAGGTTATTGTATTATGATTATTTTTAATTTTGTATGTGGTATGATTGTAATTCTATGTAGGTATCTATATAGTGTATTGTATACTTATAGAGTAGATTGTTCTTAGCTGCCTAGGATTATATATTTAACATGGATGGACCTATAAATTCTTAAATAAATATTTTTTTAAAAAAAACGTGTTTCAGACTGCACATTTGAGAAAGATACGCTTGCCATATCTGTGTTATTCTCTGGCAATTATTGTGTAAAAGTGAAAAACACATAATTGCTATAGCACCACCTGGTAGCATCAGGATGTATGATTACAGTCCTCTCTCTTTGTAAATAAATCAGTCCCAGAGGGTGTAGAAAATATACTTTATTTAAAGAAAAGGTAAAATTGTAGAAAAACTCATTTTAACTTTAAATATTAAAATGTAATGATCAGTATTGTATAAGATGAAAGTACAGTGTTGTTGTGATCTAGGAAATCAGCAACTGCAAATTAAAAGGGTAAAAAATGAAATAGGAAATATAAAAGTAAATTGAACAAGTGAGCATACAGTAAGATGGTGTTGACCCACTGCCAGTAAGGAAAAGCTAAATTTTAGGGGATCAATAGCACAGATACCCTGAAGGTTTATTTCAAATTGACAGACAATGCAATACCTTTAAAATGAGCCAAATCATCAGTGCTTTGATAATCAAGTTGAGTTCCACCCACTCAGCAATATCTATTTCCATTCAATAATCCCAGAGATGGTAAAGATAATGGGAACTGGGAAACATATTTATTTATTAATCAAATTTATATAGCTTTAACTTCTTGTTTCTTATGTACAGTGGTATTTATTGCCATATTACTCTGTTTAGGATTATGTTATGCAGAATATCTTCTGAATATTTGCTTGAGTTCAATGAAACTTACATTTTAGTACACAATTTTCCATATAACCCTAAATAATTTGGTTCATTTATTTGAGCAAGCTTGGAAACATCTCATATAACTCAGTGGTTCTCAAACTGTGGTCCTTGAACCCCGGTGGGGGGGGGGGCACAATGTTGACACAGGGGGTCTGCAAAAATTTGAAGGATGTTACCATTTAAATCTTGAGTTATGTCTTGGTGGCCCATGGCCACAAAAGGTATTTAAAGGCAGTCCATGGTGAAGAAAAGGTTGAGAACCACTGACATAGCTCATAGTTTTGTTCTCTTCTAATATAGAATGTAACTAGATCCATTCATCGTTGGGATACAAAGCCAACAAAGAAATGAAAACAAATCAGACCCAAGATAATTGATTGTTTACAAAGGCCTAAAATGGCAATACGCCATTCTATAGGATCAAGTTATGAGGTAGCATTTTCCTTTCTGTTTCTGCTTCTAGCTATGGTGTTTGCACTGGATAGCCTTTCTATTGCCAAACTAACAACATTTCCCAGGACTGAGAACAAAGACATCCTTAATCCTATCCATGTAGTTTAGGTTTATGTAGTTCTCCTACAGAAAAAGCAACTACAGAATAACTAAGCATTGCTTTTTCTGCGCATAAATTGTATACATTCTGCCAATGTACCACACATACGCACAATGTATGAGGTTGCTATGGTATATAATATTCTGAGACATCCCAAATTCTTGTCCCAGTTCAGAATCCAGGTCAAAATGCAAATTAATTGATTCTACCAGATGTTACTTGGGACAGAATTGGGTGATGATATTTATTTCTAATTACTTTATTACCAAGATTTGAAACTTCACCATACTTCAACTGGAGAGCTAGAAGAAATGTAGACTTGATAAATGCTGTGCAACACGAATAGGAGGAAGAACAAAATCCCCCGTGTTTCTATGATGCATTGAAAGAGTGGTACAATGTGAACAATACTGTATCTGAGCTTTTGTATATTTTTCATACAGAATCATTCAAAGTTAATCATTTAACTATTCTTTATATTTGATATTAAAATAATATCAAATAATACCTTGAAAGTACTCTAAAGTATTTTGCCACTCTACTGTCATCCCCCACCCACTCACACCTCCAAAGCCCCAACATACTCCAAAAAGAATAGAACAGATGGTACAGAAGGAAGCAGGCAATAGCAAAAGCATCCAGCAGAAGCATCTCACAGCAGCCCACCTCTCAGCCTGATCTTAGCATCCA
The DNA here is from genome assembly GCA_032468215.1 of Stegonotus admiraltiensis. NCBI lineage: Eukaryota > Metazoa > Chordata > Lepidosauria > Squamata > Colubridae > Stegonotus > Stegonotus admiraltiensis. The sequence continues at coordinate 133,725 of JANHZT010004290.1, read as the reverse complement.
TCAGAAATCCACTCCTCCAAAAATACAATGTCAAAGTTGGCACCCCACCCAAAACCAGTCCAAAGAACAACTACCAAAACTGTAACAAGAATACTGCAGCTACCAACATGCTATCAAATGCTATAAAACAATTAATGATGTATTTCCCTTCAATAGCTACCTTTCAGCTTGCTGCATTCTGGTTCAGTCCAGCCCACTCCTGAACCTCAAATCCAAAACGTCTAACCTGCCAGAAACAGTCTAGTTCCGTGATGACAAACCTATGGCACGGGTGCCACAGGTGGCACGCGGAGCCATATCGGTGGGCACGCGAGCTCAGCTCCAGCACGCATGCTTGCACCAGCCAGCTGATTTTTGGGCCTTCTGGGCCCACCAGAAGTCAGGAAACACACTGTTTCCTGCCTCTGGAGGGCCTCTGGGGGTGGTGGGGAAGGCCATTTTTGCCCTCCCCAGGCTCCTAGAAAGGCTCTGGAGCCTGAGGAGAGCAAAAAACGGGCCTACCAGGCCTACTGTGCCATCGTGTGCCAAAAGTGGGGGGAGCACAGGGGGCAGGGCGCCTAGAATTATGGAGGTGGGCATGCGTGCGTGTGACCCCACCACGCTCCCCCATCTTTTGGCACATGATGGCAAAAAGGTTAGCCATCACTGGTCTAGTTTATACATACATACATGCATACATCCTTCCACCAGGGAAATTTATCCATTAAAAAATTGCCCAAACATACCATGTAACTATGAGGCTAGCCCAAATGTGTCTCCTTCCCTCTTCACTATCTTTTATTCCATTTATATTCCTTTTTAGTGTATCTAGTCCTAATACGAATACTTTTCTGAAAAAAAAATTCTGAACATATTTTCATGTGCAGTACATACTTTCCCTGGAAGATTTGAAGCAGCAGGAAAAAAAATCTGCATCTATTCATCTGCAGCCATTTTAGTTTGATTTAAGACTGGGTTTCAGCATGGAGGCAGCATATGCCTGCTGATGATTTTGGCAGAGCTCTCTGTGTGTGTGTGTATGTATGCATCATTTGCTTCTGGTTTCCTCGGTGGCTTTCAAGATAGCTTATCATGATATCCTTCTAACTAGCTGAGGATTTTGGGAGCTGAGGGCACCATGTTACAGTAGCTCTCCTCCTTTCCTGATAGTTTGTGCTGATGTTGACAGTGGTTACATTTTTGGGTTCTCATTTGTAGTGCGCTTAAAGCTCAGTGCTGTAGCTCCTCCTATGGAGAGCCTATGGCACGCGTGCCTGAAGTGGCACATGGAGCCATGTTGCTTGTCACGCGCGGCAGTGCCCATTCCTCTTCTGGGTTTCTAGTGCACAAACACACAGACGATCAGCTGGCCTTTGTGCGTGTGGCAGTGTTGGAAACTGGAAGAGCTGGCTTTCATTTTCCTGCATGAGCATGCGTGCCAGCCAGGTGACCGTTGCGTGTGCATGTGCGTGAGGAACACAGAAAAACCAGAAGTTCATTTTCGGGTGCATGCATGCGCCTTGGGCAGCTCCTTTTCTGGTTGCAGCCCAAACAAATGCCCGGACACACTCCCTTTTCAGCACTCAGTGCTGAAAAGATTCACCAGCACTGTCCTATAACATCTATAAAATCTATTAAAAAAATGTCTGCAGGAGATAATGCTCCACTTCAGGGTTTGTTATTTGCAATCTATCAGTGATATTCAGTTGCAAATCAAAATTCCAGATCAACCAAATGATGCTGTCAATGTTCTACCCTAGTAACTGGAAGCTGTAGATCTAGATAAGGCGGAACAGACTCAGGCTCAAAACCTAGTGGCTATTGATTTTTTATTCTACATAGAGCTGGGGACTTTCCAGCCTTAGTCTTTGATGGGGCTCCACTCCCGTGCTCTAGACTGGTGCACAACCTGGGGGACATCTTGAACTCAAAGCTCTTACTTGGATCAGTGGAAATACAGTACAAGCAGTCTTTGCCCAGTTCCAACTGGTGTGCCGGTTGTACCTAATTTGCATTGGGAGCAATTAAATCTGTCATTCATGTTGAAATCGTCCCATAATTGGACTATCACAATGCACTCTACAAGGTACTGCCTTGAAGACCATTTGGAAGCTACGTTAATGTAAGCTTTAAAGAGTTATTCTGGAATCAAACAACTTCTAACTTTCACTAAAAAAAAATAACTCAGGATACTTCATGGTTCTTCACAATTTCCAAGTTATCTGTTGGGCAAAACTCTGTTAAGTAAGATCCTTCCAGGAAATTTAGACAGAACATGATAATTTTTTCTTCAGAAATCAGTGAAAGCACAAAGGATCTTTGATCTGAGCCAAATCTTGACCTGATCCTAACTTTAAAATGATAATATGATGTCGGAAGAGAATGTAATGCAGACTCATCCTTTCATAAGTATAAATCCATGCCAAAAGAAGGTGATGAGAAAAGAAACACAAGATGGAAAAAAATACTTAAAAATGAAGATACTCAAAGGTCAATAATTCTAATAAGGAAAAAAAAACAGGCCATTAGAAAAAACCAATGTGGATACAATATTGAATTAGACCATTGGGATAAATTATGGGAGAAAAACTATAAATTAATGATGTCAGCTGCCTACAAGGAGAACCTATATAAAATGTTCTACCTTTGGCATTTACCACCAGCCAGATTGGCCAAGATGTTTTCAAATTGTTCACCTGATTGTTGGAGATGTGGCTATAAACAGGGAACTTTCTACCACATGTGGTGGACTTGTCCCAAGGCCAGGGAATATTGGCATAGGATAAGAAAATGTTTGGAAGAAATAACTGAACAAAAATCGAATTGAAGCCGGAATTATTTCTTTTGGACATTTTAGATTGGAAAATGAGTACAAAAATTCAATACATAATATCACACATATTAACGGCAACCAGAATAATTTTTGCACAGAATTGGAAACAGACTAATATTCTTTCAGAACCAATGATAATAAGAAAAATATATGAGTGTGCAGAAATGGATAGGCTGTCTATGGAATTGAAAGAGAGAGAATCTGAGTACTATCAAATTTGGAACAGATGGTATACCTGGCTTGAGAATAGGAGTAAAATTAATGTATAAGATGTATAAAGTGTAAAATATCCCCTCTGCACATGCCCAAGATGGCGGTGCTTTGCTGAGTCGCCGATCTTGGGGGACGAGATTATGGCCCTGAGGGGTGTGAAGGAGGCCCGAATTTGGCTGTTGCGGGCTTGCCTCACCTGGAGGAGCATCCTGGGATCCTTTTTTTTTTTGATTTTATTTATATGCCGCCCTTCTCCGGAGACTCAGGGAGGCTTACAATGCGTTAAGCAATTTGAGGGGTCTCTGGTTCTTTGAGATGCCCCAGAGGTCCCAGAGGTCTGTGGAGGCCGATGGATGACAAGAGCGGCCTGGAGCATATGAAGGTTGGCTTTCCTCACCACGGGAGACCTTGCTAGGATGGCGGCAGCAGCTGCATGACTGTGGCGGAGGCTTGGCGACCTCGTCGGGATCCCTGCTGTCCCTATCTGCCCTGGATTTGATTTTCAGGGGCTGGAGTAGGGGCAGGGTGAGGACGAGGAGGCTGGCGGTGGTGGCGGCGGTGACACTGGTGGAGCTGAAATGGCAGCCACCGGGACGAGGAAGAAGGCACCGGAGTTTGAAGTGTCATGGCAGGGAGTGCTGGCAATGGGGGGGCAGTTGCCCACTTGCTTATTACCCCTTGAGACCTCCTGGGCAATTGTGGGGAGCTGTTGAGCCCCCCCGGCCGTCCCAGAGACCTCTTGTTGGATTTGGGGAGGTTGGGCGAGGTGAGCACTACGGACTGGAACTAAGATCTGTGAGAGGCGGGGGAGAGCCAGACTAGGACTGAGGGTCTTCTCCCCTCTCAAGCATTATTGGCTTGTGCTCTCCCTCTTCTTTCTCTCACCTCCCCTAGGCCAAATGAAGGCTGTATTGGGGGGGGTGTATACAGCCTGTATTGGATGCTCCTGCTTGTTGGTCTCTGCCCCTCTGTCAAATTCCATCCTGGCCTTCCTGGATAAGAGTGTGTATGGCCTCCACAGACTGAATCTTGCTGGACCGCAGGACTGGCTTGTTCCACCTCTCTCCC
>JANHZT010004289.1:57786-69439 GCA_032468215.1 Stegonotus admiraltiensis | reverse complement strand
TCTACATTGAATTTCATTTTGTTAGATAGGGCCCAGTGTTCAAGTCTGTCAAGATCCATCTGGATCTTAAGCCTATCTTCTAGGGTGTTAGCTATTCCTGCCAGCTTAATATCGTCTGCAAATTTGTTGAGTTCCCCTTCTATTCTCTCAAGATATTGAAGAGTACAGGGCCTAAGATGGAACCTTGTGGCACCCCACTGCTTACTTCTCTCCATGTAGATTTAGACCCATTAAGGACTACTTGTTGAGTACGGTTTGTCAGCCAGTTGTGAATCCATCTGGTGGTGAAGCTATCTATCCCACTTTTTTCTAGCTTAAGAAGAAGTAGGTCGTGGGCTACTTTGTCGAATGCCTTGCTGAAGTCTAAGTATATTATGTCCACAGTATTTCATGGTCTACTAATTTAGTCACTATGTTGAAGAATGAAATAAGATTGGTTTGGCATGATCTGTTTTTAACAAGCCCACACTGACTGCTAGTTATTACTTTACTCGTTTCCCAGGTATGTCACTTTTTGATGCTGAGTCTGAATCTGTTCAGAAATAAATTAGACTTGACGGTAGGGTTGATGTTGGATAGGTTACTTCCTAAGGCAGAACAGTAAAATTTTTTTAAAAAATCCACAGCAAGATGCATGCTGTAGTATGCAAGGGTGATCAAGCTGTTTTGGCACCCAAGGAAGATAATATGTAAGCACTTCTCCCTTTTCCTGGCACTAAAAACACATAATAATTATAAATGAAACAGCTAACAATTTGCTACCCTTTCATGTTATCCAAACTGGCTGAGGTCTGAGAAGATCTTCCTTAACAAGCTTTTCCAAATTATATGCTGACCTCTTCCGAAGTCATAGAGAGATGTTAATTCTGTCCCCTTCTCTGCCCTCTTGGCTTAGAGAAAAAAGTCTTTTCTTTTGTTTTTACTGCATTCATGGATGTTTTTTTTCTAATGGGAAAAATAGCTTGAGAGGAAGTAATTTCTATTTTTGAAATGATGGAGAGTGAGAAGATATAACTTAATTTGGATGGTCTCAGTTTCATGGCCTCTGCATCTTTGTACATGTTTAAGGAGGCCACATTTAGTTTGACATGTCCACATTTTAATCTTAATTTTTAAGTACCCTATTCTAAGATATTTTATTTTAATAAGGTTCTCTGGAGATGTATTCAAAGGTAAGGAAGAGATTAAACAAATAAATTTAATAAAATCAATCTAAACCATGGTAAAATAAACCTAACTGATGACAGAAGGATAAAACCAGTTTGCCAACAAACTCAAGTGAAAAGCCACAAAAACATTCATTTATTACTTGTGTGGTAGCTAGGATTGTGCAATGTTTTAAGCAAGTTCAAAATGGATGGCTAGTTGATGGAAAACCCATTGGTTGTCTTGGTAAATTGTGTGAACCATGCTATCACGTTAAGCTCTAATATAATTGATTTATTTGAGTATAACTTGTTATGTGAATGCAGCATTTTTGTTTTGTTGACTTGGTTTCAGAACTGAGGATGCCCCACTAGTATTTAATTTACATGCTGTTGCATGCTGTGAGCTGACATTATGCAATGGAAGGTTGTAGGAATTGCTAAATGTGTGCCTTAGAGAGAGATACACTTCATTATAAAGAAAAAGGGAATATGGCTTTATCATATCCTGCTTTTCAGTCAATTTGGGAATTGTTTCCAGTAGTCCCTAATTCAGGTTTATCGTTAATGATGGTGAGCTTGCTGAAGAACTATTGGCCTACATCTATACTCTGTATGCTAATAAGGCTAGTTCAGCAGAGAACTGTTGATCTTGTTGTCTATGCAAATATAGGAGTACAATTTATGAAGACATGCTTTGCATTATAATAGAAGCCACAGCTAGTAAGAGCCCTCATCTGTCTTTGCAATATATTCACAGGAGCATTAATAAAAAACCATGTTCCCTTAACAGATGAATGCAAGTGAGTAACTTGTTTCATCTCTTAGGACGAGATTATCAATGGTCCTGGATATTGTTACCAGACAGAATACGCTGGATGCTAAAGGTGAACTTGAGATCCAGTTTGGTATCCTGTTTAAGCTACCAGGCCTTAGGCACAAAGCCAGCTGGTTGATCTTGAGTTAGTCACTTTCTCTCAACCCTAGGAAGGGGACAATGGCAAACCACTTTTGAAAAACCCTGTCAAGGAAACTTTATGGAGATGTCCAGGCAGCCTCTGAGAACTGGACACAACTGAATGTAAGCAGGAGGAAAAAAAGGTAATTCTTGATTGTAAGTCATTTCTGTGAACTCACAAGATTAGTTCCCATTTTGCATTAAAATTGGTGGTACTCATAATGATCAGCATGTCCCCAAACTTCTCTCTTAGTCTCCACCAGGTTCCTTTCCTTTCCTGACTTTTAAATAAGAAAAGCCTGAAAAAAAAAGAAGAAAGAAAACCGCAGGATAGATTCCAACATCTTATTTATTCCCAGGTTGCCAAACTAGTTTTGCCTGGAAGACATGTGACTGAACCCTGCCTCCTGACATTTTACAGTGCACCCATCAGTTATTCCCAACATTCAAAATGACCCTGTCTGCTCCTGAGAGAAACCCTATTTTGTTTTGTACTGCATTCTTTGTGAATCCAGACATTGCCAATCCTAAGCTATGATTTATTGCTTTAAGGCCTATGCTTGTACAAGATGCTTAATCAATTGGCTCATTGTGGTTTATCTACTAAGGAACTCTAAGTTCAGGTGGTGGAAGTCAGGGAAAGGAAACTGATGGCTGCCAAGAGAAAACAAGCCATTTCCACAATGCCATAACTTCTGAGCCTGAATTTGCAGGCTGTGCTAAATGTTAGTGAATGCTACCATTTTACATTCCTCTGGACTTCACTGAGAAAAACCAAGTTTTGTGATCTTACTGCATAATCTACACTTGCAAAATAGTCACCATTTGGGATTTGCCATACATCTTCAGTCTTAAGTTCCAACATCTAGCAAGCAACAACATCTAGTTACAGTCAGACATATATGACAAGGTATAGTGCCAGTTTGTATGTACCAGTTAAATGAGATTTTTATTTGACTTACTGTGTGACGATAGCCACTAATTTCAGGTTGCTAGTCTTGAACTATGACTGAAGCTCTGAAATAAGTTATAACAGCTCTTTTTTAGAAGATCACAGACCCCTCCTTATAGCAGTGATGGTGAACCTTTTAGACACTGAGTGCCCAAACTGCATGTGTGTGCAAGCTGAAAGGTGTGCATGTGTGAATGTGCGCATGCACGGACATGCATGTGCACGTGTGCTGATATTTGCGAATGTGCACATGTGCAGCAGAGACCCGAAGACAAGCTGGCTGGCGGGAGGCAGGGCATACCAACACTGGCACCACAGCAAGAGGTAAGAACTTTTTCTTTTGTGAGCTTCTGTGTCGTTGTTTGCAGGGAAACAGAAGCTCATGAAGGAAACGCCACGGAGATCTGACCTCTCTGCTGGCAACGGTGCACGTGCACCTTATAGGATTAATACTGAGAATTGACATTTTTGACATTACCATCAGCCAGATTGAATTGCTGGAACATTTGATGTCATTTTATCAATACTCTGATTTTTAAAGACATCTTGGAATTTTGCAATATATCCAGTCACTCAAAAGGCTGCAACGTTTTTAGCGACTGATGGAAAAGAAATGGGTAATGACAAGGTAGCAAACTTTGTATAATTGTTTTGGCAAAGAGAAACGGCTGTTGTACACAAAACTGGTTTTGTGCAAAAGGCAACAGTTGTTCTTGCACCTCCATTTGTGGCTATTATTTGTGGCTCATAAAGAGCCACAATTTGTGCTGCATTGATAAATAAGCGAATTGGGAAGTGATGTGATGAGACTAAAATAATAAATTAAAAAGCAATGATTTACCTTCATCCTGAAAAATAATTTCATCCCACCATGCTGAAATTAGACTTATAAAATCCATGGTGGATAATGAAGTGAAATAAAGTATTTTACAAGAAGATTTTGTATGTTTACAAAAAAGAGATTAGCTATGATCAAATACCTCATATATGCCTCAGAATTTTAAGCTATGGTTTGCTGAATAACTCAGAATGGCTGGGTTCATATGATTCAAAGCCCACAACAACTCAGTCCACCTGCGTAAAACTTGTTTACAAAACCACAGATGCAGTGTTCATACATTGCACTAGGCCACAATGAAATAAACTACATTATGGTTTAAAGTGGAACCCAGCCCATAGTTTTGGACATTTTCACAGATAGCCTAGGAAACACAGATTGAAATCTACAGGATATTTTTGATTTTCTCTTCTTAGGGTGGTTAAGTCCCACCTGACAACATTTTAAGTTGTCCTATGCTTGAAGAAATATCTTGTCCAAGTTATGTTCATCAGGTAATGCCCATGAGGATGCTGACTGACAGAAATTATTCCTAGGCAGTGACAGATGTTTCTCTATCAGGGCACAAAGAGGAAATATCTGCTGTGAACTCCACATAGGTGTCAAGAACGGCATCTGGCCAGTAAATGCTCAGCTCCATTCAGTCGTCCTGATCCATCCTGATAAAAGGGATTATAGAATCGTAAAAGGAAAAAAATATGCACAGGCACATACATTAGCATTTCCATGATTGTGCAATATGATGCATTTTCTTTGGAGAAGCGATGTGATTGATACCCATTTTCTGCTTGCTCCTCAGTTGAGATCCATATTTATGTAACCTACTCATTTCTATGTCTCTCCCTTCCTTAGGAATTCTTATTATTACAGAAGATGGTACAGATGGTATTATATGTATACTGTCATGGCAAGAAAGTAAGTAGTTCTTATATGCCGCCCCCAACCCCAAGCTGGACTGATGGGATCTAAAATTGGCCATATGTGAAAACACAAGTTTGAGGAAAGTTGATCTGAAATTACATTCAAATTCTGAAAATGGAATTTGAGAATTTTGCTCTTGTGACTGATAGCTGCCAGTGAACATATCTCTTTATTCATTTTTTAGAAAGCCGCTGACGGCCTTCATAAACGGATTTGTTTTTCTTTGCGTTCTTAAAACTATGTATGAATTTCTACAAATGACACATTCTCTGAGATGAATATAATTCTTGCTTTTAATTCTCTCCAATTCACTGGAGCGTCTGAGAAAAAAGATAATCAGGCCTAACCTGGTGCCCTCTAAAAGCATAGGGATTATAGTGTTCAGAATTGCCTGTTAATTTTTCACTCGCATTTTAGTTTTCCTCTCCCTATTGTAAACATCTAGCCTACATAAATTAATAATCAAATTGTATTGAAGTGAAAGAATTAGACTCTTATCTCTTTTTCTTCTGTCTCTCCCTCCAATTGTAGGTATAATTTTTGTGGAGGTACTTAACGCTCTGTTTTTACATATTCTTGTGCCATTTTCTTTTATCACGGTAAGCTTTATAACTGAACAGTTCATATAGTTCTACATCTTTCCACTGTATTAAAGTAGAGGTCACCAGCCAGACTACTTCCTTATTTTATTTGTTAGATGTATATCCTGTCTTCATTGAGGACCTCAAGATGGTATAAATAGCGCTCCCTCCTTCCTACAAAAACCACAATCTTGTGATATAAGTGGACTAAGAGAGAATGATTGACTCAAAGCCATCCAGGGAGCATCTGTGACTGAGAGAAGACTTGAATCATGGTCTTCTAGTGCCACTCCAACATCTTGATCACTACATCGTACTGAGTGGTTGCTAGTAGTTGCTAGCACGTAAACATTTCTTTCCAAGAGATTCAACCTTGGTGTAGGACAGTAGTGGGTTTCAATTTCGGCTGCTACCGGTTTGCTTGTGGGCACATGGGCACTCTCTCACGCACGACACTTCTGTGCATGTGCAGAGATGTCCGGTGCTGGTGGGCGGAGCCTCCTGCCACCACTACTACCGGTTCGCCCAATCCGGGGTGAACTGGTAGCAACCCACCACTGGTGTAGGAGTATGGATATCATATAAGCAAACCCTGCCTTTCATGGGTAATGCATTGATATGACATTTTTGAGCCATGCAATGCAATCAAAAACATATCATCAGATCATTTTGGGATTCAGGATGATGCAGGCTGGACAGCAGGCAAGTCTTTTTTGGTTTACTGGTGGGCCACATCTGTAACTGAAGGTTTGAAATTTCATTTGGGTTGAAATAAGATGTTATGAGAAAGAAACCTATTCCCCAGATTGAAAAGTTCTTCACGGATGCATTCAGGAATTTAATTTAGTGGACATATGCAGACAATAAAGTTCAATTAAACAGAAATATACCTTTTAACCAATTCCACAGACACATGTTTTGTTTGACTATTTTGGGATCAATGGTTCAGTTAGTAGAGAAATGATATTGTCAACCCTGGAGCACCTTGGCCTTGGAGTTTTGATTGCGTTGGATCTGTTACTTGAAACTTTAACTGATATATTGGATCAATAATAATTTCTGATCATGCATCTGTTTGTAATATTAGTTGTGTTAGGGAAAATTGATAGTTCAAGGAAGGTGATATTTGAGTTTGTGATTGTTAGGGGATCTTTATTTTGTTGATTAACACAAAGCAGATACATTTTTTTCAAAGAAATAACTTGATTAATGTGATAATAGTTAAATGAGATACATTTAAGCATATATATATGTCCTTTTGTTCTGGAGGAAAAATGAGAGAGCCACAATAGCATGAAAAAGAAATTAAGAAAACGTATATATATTATATATAAATCAAATATTTAATTTGATTTATATGCCGCCCTTCTCCAGAGACTCAGGGCGGCTTACAATGCGTTAAGCAATAGCCTTCATTCTTTTGTATAATTTATACAAAAGTATGAAGGCTGTATAGAGTATATATGCTACAAATCAAACTTTAGAAGCATGTTATGACTTTAGATCAGTTAAATTGTTAGTGAATTATAACAGGGAGAAATAACTGGTAAACTATTGGCTTCTTATTTGAAATGATTACAACAAATTAATACAATAACTACACTAAAGATATGTTGAGGACAATTCATACTAATTCATACTAATTAAAATGAAATTAATTCCAAGTTAATGGTATTTTATATATAGGCCAAAATTTTGCAATTGTTGGGCTACACATTGAACATATGAAAGATTTTAAACAATAAAAACACTTTCCAAAAATTTAGATGCCTATTTAATTCAAGAGTTTAATACTGCAAGAAGAATTTGATTCTATTACCACAAAGAAATCTGGAAAGGCCCTTGGGCTTTTATATAATCCACAGAATGATATCAAAAATTTAAGCAAAACTTGGTTTCTGTTTTGTTACATGAGTAATCTTTTGAAAAATGGACCTTACCAAAATCATGCTATAAGGATTACATCATGGTTATTTTGAAACTAGAAAATGATCCTATGAATTCTGTGAGCACTTGCCCAATATTTTGTTAAAGATTGATGCCAAGTTTTTAACAGGCACTTTGGCATGATGATTACAGAAGGTATTAACTTCAATAATTCACTCAGTACAATCTGATTTTATAAAAGTATGCCACTATCTGATAATGTTAGATTACCGATACCGTGTTTCCCCTGAAAATAAGACCGTCTTATATTTTTTTGAACCCTGAAATAAGCACTTGGCCTTATTGTCATGCGCTCAAAAGCCCGATTAGGCTTATTATCAGAAGATGTCTTATTTGGGGAAAAATATATAATTTTTATTTTAATTTATATGCCGCCCTTCTCCGGAGATTCAGGGTGGCTTACAATGCGTTAAGCAATAGGCTTCATACTTTTGTATATTTTATACAAAGTCAGCTTATTGCCCCCACAAACCGGGTCCTTGTTTTACTCACCTTAGAAAGGATAGAAAGCTGAGTCAACCTTGAGCCTGGTGACAATTGAACTCGCAGTAATTGCAATACATAAGTGTTCTATGCTGATAAAAAAGGAACAACTGTTTTAACTTCATAAAAAAGAGAAAAGTGCTTTGCTATTCTGTAAATTACATTTTTGAAGCAAAATGGATTTCCAGTGACATACTTAGTATTTATTTATTAAACAAATTTACATAGCTGCCCATATAGGTGACTTCTAGTAGGAATTCCATCAATTCCCATCATTAAAATTGATTAGATATAATCACATATTTAAGTGTTATCGGGCAAGAAATTAAAAAGCTTAAAGAATAGTCCTGCATGGTTTCAAAATGAAATTAATTCAGAGATAATCTTTGACTTCCCAGAAAATGTTTTAAAGAAGTTGGGTGTCAACTTCAGTTTGCTGAAATGTAAAATAATTACTTTCTCATGACTTTTCTAATGTCTGTAAGTTGTTAGAACAGACTGGGGAATAGATCAAAATGTGAATGTAATTTTGAATTAAAGGTTGGAATTTATCATTATATTAAGGATTATGGATCTATCAAGCATGGATTGTATCCAGCATGAATCATATATGGAAAGATAATGCTATCCCACATTTATGGCCATGGATTATTGATACGTGTTAATTCTCTGCTTATGAACTGGCATTTTATGAATGCAATGGGAAGATTAGCCAATGCGCTCAAACTTCAATATATCTTTTCTCTCTTTTTTTCTGTATGATAAAGCAGAAGAACTAAAATGGTAAAAGATACAAATTAATTTTAAAAAATCTTTTCAGGTCTATCTTGTATTTTTCCATCAAGTAAACCTGTGCATCCACTCAGAATCTGACTTTTCTTTCTCTCATTCAGCCTCCATTGGGGACAGTTAAAGATAAAACTGTGTCTGAAAACTCATTCCTGCCTAAAGCATGTGCCATTTTTCTACTCCATACACAGAAGCTAACCAGACAGGAACCTGAATCTTCCTTCAAAACTGGTCAGGTGGGACAATTCCTTGGCCACACTTGAAAGAAATAAGCAGGCCATAAGGAATACACCTCATTCCATTTTTTTTCAAGCTTCATTGTCACTCTCTAGTCTTCCGTATGAGGCAGCTGCCTGGCTCTGCTAATGATATAGCCAAAGCCAAGAAATGCTGAAGCTGTCTTGGCTCTTTTCTTTTTCTCTCTTGGGTGCCTTGTTGCGACATCATTTGCTTGGGATGATGGCCTCTTTTTCCCAAATAGCTTGCCCTATAGTCCTGATTGACATAGGAACATTATATAACAATGCTGCACCTCAGTTATGTTTAAGGGCATTTCATATGAAAGTATCTTGCTTTTTTTAAAAAAAACTCTTAACATAACCCTGAGACGTAGGACAAAAACTGGTACAACAAACAATATTTGAGAAATGACTTTTCTGGCCTATAAGCCTATTTCCTATGATCGATACATTTCTGATTCTAAGGTTGCTGCCAGGACATAATCCTCTCCATCACAAGAGGCTGGAAGATGAGTTTGAGATGGTTCTCAGAGGTACCTCTTACTGAGCTTCAAGTTAGTTTCAAGGAAACAGGAGATGTGATCCGAATTACAGATGCCCACAGGGGGCAAGAGATGAAGCATGCATTGTGGTATTGCAACATAAACTGTTACTTATGTACTTGCACCAGATATTTTAGGCAAAAGTACGAAAAGCTGGGGTTTGTCATTGTTAATTGATGTTATAGTGCAGTGTTGGTGAACCTTTTCGGCACCAAGTGCCAAAACGGGAATGAGTGCACAAAACTGGAAGAGCAACTGCCCGGTGTGTGCATGCATGCGCCAGGAAGATGATCTTCCAGTTTCTGGCGCGTGCATGCACTGGCCAGCTGGTCTTTGCACAAACTGGAAGACCAGGTGGTCGGTGCACATGCACGCAGTGGAATCCGGAAAATCATCTTCCCAGCATGCGCACTGAGCGGCTGCTCTTCTAGTTTCCGGTGTTCCTGTTTGTGTGAACACCAGCTGGCCAGTGCCCTGGAACCGGGAAGAACAACAGGCAATGGCTAGCGTGCCCAGAGAGATGGCTCTGCGTGCCACTTCTGGCACACATACCATAGATTCGCCATCACAGTTATAGTGTGATGTTGTCTCCATCTTCTTTTGGATCTGCCTTATGTTATTTGCGCTCCTTTTTTTTGTATATGCCTTATACCAGTGATGGCGAACCTTTTTGCCATCGTGTGCCAAAAGCAGGGGGAGTGCGGGGGGGATTGCACACGTGAGTGCCCACACCCATTCTATGCGCCCCGCCCCCGCGTATGTGTGCGTGACCTCCATGTTTCCCTTGCTTTTGGCACGTGATGGCACAACAGGCTCAGTAGGCCCATTTTTCACCCTCCCCAGGCTCCAGAGCCTTTCTAGGAGCCTGGGGAGGGTGAAAGTGGCCTTTCCCACCCTCCCTGGAAGCTCTCCGAAGGCCAGAAATGGCCTGTTTGCTGACTTCCAGTGGGCCCAGAAGGCCCGAAAATCAGCTGGCTGGTGCACACATGTATGCCACAGCTGAGCTCGCGTGCCCACCGATATGGCTCCGCGTGCCACAGGTTTGCCATCACGGACTTATACCATGGGTGTCAAACTCGCTATGTCACTTTGATGTCACATGACATATCGTGATGTTTTTTGCCTTTGCAGAGATGGGGTGGGTGTGGCCTGCACATGACGCAGCCGGCCCATGGGCCACCAGTTAGACACCCCTACAAACGGTCTGGAATCCAACAATGTCCTCTCCAGGTGAGCAAACTACTTTATTTGCTGTTTTGGTATGTAATCTAATGTTGGTTCTGTGCCAATTCTTTCTCTTATGGTCTTATTTCTGATTTTATCTCTTCTGCTCACTCCAGCACCATCTCTTAAACATCTCATTTTTGTGTGACTAACTTTTGTTTAAGTTTTGTTGTAAGTGTTTGGCACTGGTAGCATAGGTTGCGGATGAACATGCTTTGTTTGAGATGATTCTGTATGCTGATTGGTACTGCCTTATGTTGTAGGAGTGGAGCAATCTGTACCAAAACTGGGATTGTCTTACTGCATAGTAAGTTAAACTCATTTTACAAAGAGCTGTCATCACAGCTGATACTAGATTTCTGTATCTGGGAGGCCACTACCTATCCCAATATGTTCTCCTTCATTAAGAACAGGCTTTCTAGAAATATTGGTTATACTGAAGATAGTAGAAATCATAGAAACAAAGATCTAAATGATGTTAGGTTAGGGAAGGACAATGTAGGCAGTGCTGAACTAAATGGATAAACTATCTGACTGTCTGACTCCATAGACTCCATCTTTCTATTTTCTATTTTCCTACTACATTTCTTAACAATAACACTAATTCTCATAATTTTCTTCATAATAAGGCCACCATGTTTAATCTGAGGAAAATCTCGCGGAATGTGTTGAGATTTTCATAAAGCTTATTGGGATCCAACCCACCTGTTGTCCTGGACCTCTGCACAGCTTTCAATAGCAAGAAGAATATAAAGAATTGGCTTGATTTCAAAACTCTTATCTCTTTCCCAGGATTAATCTAGGGTTGCTTATGGTACCACATATGATTTTCAAGCAGAAGGGATCAAGATAAATTTTGATATCTTTAGCCAGTATTTCCATCCAGTGGTTTTATTCTTTGTTGTTGTTGTTAGTTGCGAAGTTGTGTCTGACCCATTGTGACCCCATGGACAACAATCCTCCAGGCCTTCCTGTCCTCTACCATCCTCTGGAATCCATTTAAGCTCACACCTACTGCTTCAGTGACTCCATCC
>JANHZT010004289.1:40408-55847 GCA_032468215.1 Stegonotus admiraltiensis | reverse complement strand
GATGATTACA
Source organism: Stegonotus admiraltiensis (assembly GCA_032468215.1). Lineage (NCBI taxonomy): Eukaryota > Metazoa > Chordata > Lepidosauria > Squamata > Colubridae > Stegonotus > Stegonotus admiraltiensis. The sequence goes on along the minus strand of JANHZT010004289.1, from coordinate 55,837 downwards.
TGTGTGTGCGCTCGCGCGCGGGGAAGAGCGGGGGGAGGGGGGCACGACATCCGTCCCAAGAAGCCTAAAGGCTCATTTGTCCCGCGGAATGTTAGCGCTTTACCCACCCAAGAAATTGTGGGTTCGGGTACGGAACACGCGCGCGGATTGAGGATTATGCCTTCCAGATGCCGTGGGTTGCCCTCTCTGTCCTTACCATCCCTTCCTACTTCAGCAGGCAAGCTTTCTCCCAGCTAAGGGCAAAATTCCAGTTGCAGGCGACGATGTGTGTGCGTGTGTTTCTGTGCGTGTAGGGGCGGGCTCTCTCGCTCGCTCTGGTGCCAGGCGGGGTTTTCAATCCCCAAAGGAGAGGGTTGTTCTCAGAGAAACGGGGAAACCCACCCTCGCTCAAACGCCCAGTGGCGGGAGGACGGGCGCGCGCACGCATACACACACACACGCAAACACACACACACACACATACACAAGCTGGTTCTTCCACTGAGCAGCACACATCTACCTTCCACCCCTCGGGAACCGCGACTTTTTCACTCCCTCCGCCGCGATTTCTCCTGAGCTGCCCAAATTCTGACCGAGGGGACCCGGTAGTGTCCGCCTTCCGCAGGCATTCGCACAACGAGCCCAACCTTGACACGCGTGGCGGTGATCACCTGGCAAATTTCCCGCGTCTTGCCCGGGCGTGATGGGGCTGCTTGCGGAGGGCTGGGGTCACCGATTTCGCGTTCCGGGAGGCTCCAAAGCCTGCGGATTCAAGGGATAACAAAAAAGAGAAAGGCGGGAGGTGGGGGGGAGGAAAGGGAGAAAAGCCGCAATGCCTGTTGCTTGGACGGGGAGCGTGGCGGATTCTGAAGACGCCCCTTCCACCCATTCGCCTTGTTTCTTCGCCCCTTGGGCTGCAGGTCTCCGGAGGACCGAGAAAACCGGTGGCTGGAGGCAAAAGGCGACAGCAGGTGAGTCCCATCTTCCCTCCGCCCCGCGCGTGTGGAACAGACGAATGAGCCCAGCAAACGGGGCTCTCCGAGGGCTCGCGCTCCCAAAAGCCCGAGGCGGTTTCAGAAAAGCGGCGGAGGCGCTAGGCTGCAGTATGAACGAGCTGGTGCAACTTTCCCGCATCGGTGAAAGTTGCATCTGAGGACAAACTCTTCCCCCCCCTCCATTCCCCCAGCCCCCACCTAGACAGACGTGCACCTGAACTGGTATTTACTCAGAAGCAAGCCAGCCCCTCGGACACTATTCCCTGGGAGCCGCTTACTTCCGAGGAAATGCGTGGAAAATCGCAGTAACCGGGGCTGCACATCTTTGGTCGCTGGGAATCCTGCAGAGGAGCAATCGCGGGGCAATGGAGTCACGCCGCAATCCGAGACAGCTCTGGCTACTCAGACGGAACCTCCCCCGTGGGCCTTGTGGCTGGTGCAGCCAGCTCAGGATCGCAGCCTCGGCGATCTTTAGAAAGGAGTGGGAAGCTCCGAGGGGGAGGACTTTCGAAGGGCCACGGTGCCTGAATTTTCCGGAGGGGGCGGGAAAGGGGTGTGTGATTTTTCGACCCTCCTTCAGGACCCAGGTAAGGCAACCAGCTGCGGGACGGAATCCTGAGCCCGATCCAAGCAGGCTTCATGTTTCCGCCTTTCGTTCTCCTGCTCCCCGTGCTTTCCTTATCTGAACTTCTAGGAACGACGTAGCGTATTGTGCTATTGTCAACTAAAGCTGGGGAATCTCCTACACTGAGCTAGCGGCGAGCGTGTGCATGTGAGCCTCGCGCGGTCTCTATTGGGGACAGAGCTGCTCGGGTGCCCCCTTGTGGCTACCTTCCATATAAAAATCTTTTATTTTTATAAATAAAAGATTATGGCTTTTTAACCTTAATTTGAAGAAGAGTGGGCAGGGAAAGGAAATCAAGATTTTGATCCTGACGTGAGAAGGCTGATTTTCACCTTCATACGCATTTGGTCTGATGGAAATCATTGTCGCAACATGATTTAAGTTAGTGATTTTTCACAGTGGGTTAAGAGTTTTCAACTACCCTCTGTTTAACATAGCTTTTCCACATTCTGGCAAGTTTTGCTTATATTTAAAAAGAAGATAATGATACTATTTTGTGAGCTATTTCATAGGAGCATGCTAGAGAGTGGCCAGTTGTAGCTATTTCTCCTAGCTCTTCATCAAAGTGTCAGGAGCATGTACATGAACATATAGACGCAGGCACACAGAGAGACACACAGACACATCAATCCTGTAAAATAAATAGACTAAATGGAATAGCCAGAATAAAGTACTGAAATGCTACACCATTGTTAAAAAATGAAACATAACAAGCTTTTCTTCTCTTCAAATTTGATTCTCAGCGTAGCCTTCTCTAATGATTCTTCCCTTCCCAGATACGTGGAGCCATCACATCTCCCAACATCCACATTCTGCAAACCATAATGCTGGAGGTAGAGGTGATAGTCCCACACATGATACAAGGTTGAAGAGAAATGATGCATTTGTAAATCCCATGGCACAAACCTGATTCAAATTTTCCCCCATGCATGTGTGCCAGACTTTCTCCCTACATATGCACATACATTACAGCATTAGCATGCTGTCCCAGAAGATGGGTCATTCTAATACTTGTACATCTATCCTGTTTAAGAGCAATATTATACTAGATTTTTTTTTTAGAAAAAGAACTCCTTATTTTATTGCAGAGGACTTCCTTTCTGCAGATTAGGTCCACCAAGAAAAATGACATCAGAACAGCAGCAGCATCAAAAAAAAAAGAAGGGAAAAAAAGAAAAGGGGGTGTGTAAGAGATGATGTGATTATGCTACATCAAAATCTGCAATTCAATATCTTCTGAAGTTAGGCTTTAAAAAGCCCCAAAACAAGCAAAAGAAATTGGCAGAGGTATGCATGCTGCAGTCTTTAGAAGTCTGGAAATGTCATAGGACAAACACTCCAGGAGATACGGTTGCTCTCCATATTGGCTCTTCTGGAGCTGTGAGCAATGGCTACTTCATGTAAAAAGAGCATTCTTGTACTGGGTTAGCTTCTTGACAACACTCACAGAAATAAGGTTTTACATATTGTGTACATTAAGCAAAGCTCATGTTGCTGCTCACGGGCTTATTAAACAGCCGGTTCAGAGAGTAAGAATTTAGGGAAATTCTAAATGTTCAATGCAGTCTATCTAAAACATTTTAATTGCCTCTCTTTTGTTCAAAAAGCTCCCAAGGGAACACTCATAAAGATACCAAGGCTGGCACCGGATAGTACAAATGAAGTAATTAGGTTTCAATGCTTCGCATCAACCTGCTCCTCCTTGGCATCCTTTAGATCTGTTGAGACTACAGCTCCCACAATCCCAACTAGCACAGCCATGTTGGCTAGGGAATTCTAGGATCATAGTCATATAACATCTAGAAGGCACTTGATTGGGAAACAGTGGGATTTATTTCTGAATGGAGTTGGCTTTTGCTGTCATCACTTTGTTAAATCATCAGTTCAGATGTATCTTAGATGGAATCCTAGAAAAAGCTTGGAAGAGACAAAGTTTGACAGTGAAAGGACATTAATGTAGGAGACAAAGCTTTCTTGTGAAAGAATTACACATAAATTCCAGCTTTAAAGCTGGAATCAGACCTACTATAGTTTTGGAAAAGGAATGACCTCATATTATTTGAGCAGGTTCACATGAGAAAAAAAATGGTCCTGTAAACATTAGTATCCTGGTCATCTCATGTGATTTAGACACATGAGCAGTTGAAATTATTTGGCACTCCAATGATTATTCTACCTTGTGCCCATAATTTTCAGACTTCTGATTTGGTGTCTTCAAAATGTTATGGTGCACTCATCATTCCTAGAGGCCCAGACTGAGAGGCCCCAACCTCTGAGTGTATAATGCAGAGGATATTCCAGAGGGGTAAGTCCTGATATGTCTCAGTATACAGACATTCATCTTCCTCATTCCTTCACCCTATTCCTCTCAGTGGAAGGAAATTTAAGCAGAATTCTGAGAGAAAGGAATGAAGCAATAAAATAGTTCCTTCCATAAACCTAGCTTGCACAGTGAGGTTTCCCATGATGAAAAGTCAAGAACTACTGTATATCTACTACTAGGAAGTGCCTACTGCCTTTAGTAGGTGTAAACTACTAACTTCTTCCCCTGTGTCCCCAAGAAGAGAGTGGAGTGAGGCATGGTATCATTGACAGTATCACCTATAATAGATGACAAAGGTGTTACTGAGAACACTCCACATGATGGCATCAAGTAGGACATCAGTAGCTATTTAGACAGTCCTGCCCTTCTTTTTATCTACTGCTCTTCCATTTTCATACATAGTGCTCTGCCTTCATAGTTTTGTATTGCTCAAATAGGATGCTTGCTAGATTTGTATATGTTCTGACTCTACTGCTGCTATCTTCAGGGATTCTGGGCTCCCGCCTTCTCAGTGATGACCTTCCTCCTTTGGGACAGCTTACCCCTGCATATCTGGACCACTCCCTCCTACCTGTAAAAACATGGCTCTTCAGGAAGGCATTTGGAGATGAGTAAGATCATGCTACCCCCAATATGATGGCACATTGGATTATAATTGTACTAATTGCATTTTGCTCTTAATCTTATTCTTTTGATATGGAAAGCCACTCAGGAAATGCAGTGGCATACCATTTGTTACAATAAACATTATAAATAAATCTAGTTAAATGTTTAGAATTAAATTACTAGAGGATGTATACATTGAATAGTGGCTTCAAAGAGATAATATCAGCTGCTGAGAGACAAAATACCAGAGTCACTTATGTTTGTCCTGAATCCCAGAAAAATAAACCTATTTTACTTGAATGTCTGTTCACCTGACTCTACAAAATGTAAATTAAAACCTAAAATCTGGCAGCTATACCGTTACTTATTTGTTGTTCACTTTTGAATAAGTACATATAAGCAATTTGCTGATTTTCTGCCTTCCCAAAGCTTGTGGCACACCAGGCTCTGAAAAGCTTTTAAAAATGAGCCAAATTCAGATCTGACCTGTCTCATTTAAGTAGTATTACCTGATGGCTTGGAAGACATTTTGACTCATCACTGCTGATCAGAAAAAGGCTACCAAAAACAAGCTGCAAAAATTGAGATGATCTTGAAAGGGCAGCCAAGGGGTTATATGGTAACCCCTTGGTTATCAGGAGTTTAGTAGCTCAAATCTGGTAGGCTTAGTTACTATAAGTTTTTCTACTGTTCCTATTTATGCATGCCAAAAGTAAAGGGCCAGTCTAACACACTCTCTTTCTATTATAGTTGAAATGTTGCTTTCAAAAACTGAAGAAAAATAATTTTAATGAAGATTTTTCATTTGGCTAATAGTCTTCCATCAAAATGAGTAGAATCCATAGAAGTGTTTCTTAACCTATAAATAAAATAAAAAAAAAAAACCTGAGCAATTTTCAGATGTGTGGATTTCAGCTCCCAGAATTCTCCAGGCAGTGTGCTGACTTGGGAATTCTGGGAGATGAAATCCACACATCTGAAAATTGCTGAAGCTGAGAAACACTGATCCACAGAATACTCTCAGTTTCTCCTTTGACACTGGCAGCCACTTTAGCTCCCAGCTCAAGTCCAGCTCCTGTGCTCTTTTCTTGATACAAGTCTGCCTCAACTTACTTCCTTACTCTGTCAGTAGCTTTAGTTCCTTTAGTTCCTGAATTACATCAGCTCTGCTGCAAATGGTTGCCCTGACTGGCTAAGGTCTCTTTAGCTACTGTCTTGAAAACAAGGAAGTACAATATAGTTTATGTGTGAAAGCCGTAATTTCCTAGACCTAAAGCCCCTTAATGTATATTAATTTCAAAGGGGCTTGCTCCAAGTCTTGGTAATCAGAGTGGTTAATTGGCCAGTCTATCATAAACAGGGATTTCCTCATCATTCTGGGTGCTTTTAAGCCCAACAATCCATCATTTATAAGGACTAAAACTGAATCTCTTTCATCATTTAATGGGATTGCCTTTTTGGCAAAAATTCCATTTTCATGAATGGGAGGAAAGACCCAAACAACTTTGCTTGGCTCCTTTGATGGAATTCTAGACTCTTAACCTTTTATAGTCCTGCTGTAAGATAATTTTTTTGAAAGGCTATAGGACCTCTCCCTCTCTGGCTTCTGGACTCAGATCCACTGAGTACATCTGGGAAAGCCACTAGGTTGTTTCACTGATTGCATAGTATTCGTTTAAAAAGTACAGTATGTGCGATAACATTTTGCTTCCTGACTATGTTGTACACAGTTTCTTTCCTTCCTTCCTTTTTTAGAAGAAAAGTTACAAATATTCTCAGCATCCTTAGAGGTAAAAATATATAAGCAGAAGCAAATATTCAGTGAGGCGCATTGAGAGTGAGCTTTAGCCACTGATTCCAGATTACCAAGAAAATATGCAGCATTAACCCTGAAATCTAATTTATTTGGTTTGGGTGTAATGTATTGTATGGAAACAAATACAGGTAGTCCTCAACTTACAATAGTTCATTTAGTGACCGTTCAAATTTACAAAGCCTCTGAAAAAAATGACTTATAACTGATTTTCATACTTATGACCACTGCAGCACCCCCCATAGTAATGTAACCAAAATTCAGACGCTTGGCAACTGACTCATATTTATGATGGTTGCAGTGTCGCAGGGTCATGTGATCCCCTTTTGCGACCTTCTGACAAGCAAAGTCAAAGGGGAAACCAGATTCATTTAACAACTATGTTATTAATTTAACAACTGAAGTGATTCACTTAACAAATGTGGCAGGAGAGTAATATGGGGCAAAACTCACTTAACAAATTAGCAACAAAATTTTGGGCTCAATTGTGGTCATAAATCAAGGACTGCCTGTATTTTAGTTGATAAATTATACTTTCATGCTTTATATGATATAAAAATATAAACCAAAATATGTGGCATATTCAACTAACTATATAATAAAGCAAGGCTTAGCATGGTATTTGCAACAAGTACAGTGGTACTTTGGTACTCAACTGCTTTGAAATGCATCAAATTTGGTACTCAATGCATTTTGATACAAATATTTTGTTCCGGTACTCTTCATTTGTTTGGTACTCAATGCACAAGCTAGAACCTGCTTATGTTGGCTGCCTTGTGACTCACTACATTAATCCTTATGGGAAAATTTTGTTTGGTACTCGTGGTTTTTGGTATTCATTGCGGCTCCTGGAACCAATTAATGATGATCCTGGAGGTACCACTGTATTAGAGAATTCAATCAGATATACAAGTTTCCCTCTTTTAAATCTTCCCTTTCCAAGGCTGAAACTTATGGCAATTTGGGATGAAGTTGGATCAGCAGATATTACTTTCCACCCTTTTTTTTTAAATAGGGGGAGGAAACAACTTCTGAAATGGATATGGTGATTTTTCTGTTTATTATACTTATTATTTTATTTACTTGCTAATTGTAAAAAAAAAAAATTCTGAATGATGCTGACGTGACAGATGTTTCAATCTGATTTACAGTTGTGTGTCGGAGATTGTTTTGGACATATTAGTGAATGATTCATATTCAGAACTGGAAGGCAAACACCTGTCTCTGTTCGTTCTGCTGTTCCTTCTTATCTCCAGGCAATTTAACATATAGGTGAAATCACTTGGAGTTTGCAAGCCATTCATATGGTAATGACACACCCAGTTATTTTTCTCTTTCCCGCTGAAATCCAATAAAGTTGTTCCAATGTCTGAACTGATACCTGGTGTTTAAAATAGCTCAAAAGACAATAAACACATTAAAGCTTAATCCAGACAAGAGAGATGCTCTTGGATACTTGATAGGCAGTGACATTTCTGTGCAGGACAAAGGTTGAAACTGCTACATGGATATATTTCACAAACACCTGGTTTGATGCCAATGGAACTGGGTCTACCTTTTAGCAGATTTCTTTTTTCTGCTAATGGTTATCTTCCCAACCCCAACCTCATCTGATTGTTTTTTTCCCTTTTAGAATTTATTTTGGAATTTAGTATGGATCATCTAAACTTTTCAAGTCTATATGTGCATTTCTTACAGGTATTGTCCCCAAACTACAGGCTTTCTTGTTCAGACATAGTTGAATTATGTTATTTGGAGGGAGGGAGCTTTATCCCTTATTTCTTTGTTTAAAATATTTTGGAATAGGACAAGGAAGATATTGAGAAGCAATGGTCCAATCGTTATTTTCTTATATAACATATCATCTGTGAGCTCCCCGAATAAAGGACGTGTCTTTTCAGCAGATCTGTCAATTTTAAATAAAAAGCCTACTCCAGAAATGCTTATAGACATCTTCTTCACCAGGCTCCCATGCAACTGATTTTTTAAAAATATCCTTTTACTTAAATAGAAGTTAAATGGGAATCCGACATGTTGCAAAGCAAAGTGGCAGGTTTCAACCTCATTTTATTTCCAAGAATGGAATTTTTTAGAAAATAAAAGTGATAGGTAACTGCCACCTACTCAGAAAAAAATGTAGTGATAAATTGTAGTGATAAACATTCTGTAGGACCAGACATGATGGTGAAAAATATAACCTGTTTCGTGACGGATGTGATCCATCATGGCAACCTGTTTGTGAAGTGTACCCATGACAGACCTTTGAAAAAAAAACTGCTCACAAAATGCTCTCAGAATTCCAAATTAATTTCTTTCCAACCTGTTAAAAGTCTTCTGCTTCCTCTCAGAATGATACTTATGAGTATGCCCAGTGGAGTGCTGATAACAGTCTCTTGTACCCAGTTGGAGAGTAGAGTGGATAACTGAAGCTTCCCAACAAAATATGTTCTGGATATTATAGAGAAAATCTTTGTACTATAGTGAATGTGAAATGCTTTACATCCTGGTCATTACCGTAATGGATTTATGTTGCAGTTACTTTGTGTTAATCTTTGGCTGTTCTAACAGGCTGCCTACACCTATGCTCTCTTCGAGCCAGCTAATTCTTCTGTCAAAAAAGAATTGAGATCTCTATAGCCTGAACAAAGCATTGATGGCTGATTCGCGTCATGTTCTCAATTCCTGGTCTAGTCACCTGAGCTGATGTAGGTTTCATCTGCAACCAGGACAGGGTTTATCATCTGCTAGGTGGTGGAATTCAATACTCTGGTGTGGAATTTAGTAGTCGGTGATCTTGCCAGAAGCTTGCTTTTTATAATATGGCATTGTTAATAGAATTATAGTCTCATCTCTATCTATCTATGTATCTATCATCTACCTACCTGCCCAACCTCCCTCCCTCCCTCTATCATCTCCCATCTTTTGAACAGGAGTTGGCATGCATCGTGTTCTTTCCCTTGTTCTTTCCCACAACAGCAATCCTGTGAGGTAGGTTGGGCTGGGAGAAAGTGATGGGCCCAAAGTCATCCAGCGAAGCCCTCTTAATATGTATATGGGGTTCTCAAGTTAAGTTGGAAAATGTTCATTAGGTATATATATATTTTTAAAAAGTAGCTAATATCTATAGTTGCTTTGGGTGTGTTTTGCTGGAAAAGTGTAAAAGACAGATAAATTGTCTGCAAATCAGCATGAGTACATGGAGGTGCCTCCCATGCACCTGCAGATGTATTTTATTCATCTTACCTACTGAGTGCACATTAAACTAAGTCATCCTATTCGATTAATGGGACAGTGCTCTTTACGATGTTAGTCCTGTCCCACAAGACCTTAGTCCTTCCCCATCAAGGTCCTAAAACTTCCTGTGTCTTTCAAACTAGGAACAGCCACTGTCCCTGGTTAGCCGAATTTAGAATGTGAACCTATATTTGAAATTATAGTTAAAACGTCTGCTAATAGAAAATGGCAGTCTGGGTTCACAAAACAAGTTCAGTCTTGGGTAAACGTTGATTAAAGGGCCGTATGGAATGGGATGAGTATGTATGATCACAGTTCCCACTACCCAATTAATTATGGAAGCTGACTTAGCCCTTGTGCGAATGTAATGAGATACACTCCAGTTGATGAGATATACTCTCACACTTCGGTTTTGTCCAATGTGAATCAATTCTGTGTTAATATAGAAAATATACCCAGACCACCTACCTTTTGTTTGGATAGTGGAAATTCTAAAGTGTTGGTTCATACCTAGCTTTCCCCCGCCTGTTCTGTCTTCCACAGATAGCACTCCCTAAGTCATATTCTCCAAGACTTCCTAAGAAACAGAGAAAATACTGGAAGGAACAGATGACAGAGTGGATACACGGTTACCTGGTGCCCCAATATGCCTTTTCTGGACTGGTTCCTCTACCACTCAGTTGCCATGTGGCTGCTCCTCCAGAGTTTTGTTCTGATGGCTTTTTGTTTCCACTCAGCCACCACTTTTCCCAAGGGGTGTTACCCCTCCACTGAAGATGGCTTCAAAACCTTCCGCTGCAGTAAAGCTCAACTTACGGTTATCCCAAAAGATATACCCAACGATACCAACAAGTTATACTTGGATTATAATCAGATTTCTTTCCTGCCCAATGACGCCTTCCAACATTTGCCACTTCTAGTAGAACTAGACTTGTCCCACAATGTCATAAGTCGCATGGAAGTTGGAGTCTTTAGGGGCTTGTCAGAGAACCTGCATTCACTGGACTTGTCTTCTAACAAGCTAGTGTCAATCAATAAAGATGTCTTCAGTGCACTAAAAGCCAAAGCCAACTTATCCAACAATCCTTGGCTCTGTGACTGCACGCTCCAACAGCTCGTTGAGAGAGTAGAGCTAGTTGCTGGTACCTCTGATGGGATTGTGTGTGATGCCTCTGCACGGAAAGAGCACATTGGCAAGCCTTTTCTGCAGTTGATCGGAGACATAGATTTCTGCAACATCTATAAAAAGACCACAGACATCGCCATGTTGGTCACCATGTTCGGCTGGTTCGCCATGGTGATCTCCTATTTAATCTACTATGTCCGGCAGAATCAAGAGGATGCCCGACGACACTTAGAGTATCTCAAGTCCTTGCCCAGCAAGCAGAAGAAGTCAGAAGAGTCATCTACAATTAGCACTGTAGTGTGACCAAAATTAATCCTTTCACCCTCACAAATCCCCAGGAAACTATTGTCCATTGGAGTAGATAGGTTTTACATCTACTTCAGGTGGATCATGTCTGCTAGATGCTTGAATGCACAATGGCTGAAGAGACTGTTATTAAACAAAGAATGAAAATTTTAAAAGACTTAAGGAGGTAAGGCCTTGCTTATATAAAAGGCCTTTCTTACTTTCATTCCTGAGCAATGAAAAAACACAAGTAATCATAAATCATAGCCATGGTTGAATTCACTGGCACAATTCAATGTATGGAATAGTGCCATGTTATGTATCAGTTATTTCTCAGTCCTGCAATGGAGGCACTGCCACACTCAGACTTTGCAAAACCTCCCAGCTCTCAACTTTTACTATTTCATGGAGGAAGTTCCCATCATATAATGTTCTAGAGATGCCAAGAATTGGGAGTGAGATGATTCTGTTGTTTTCTCTTGTTGTCATAAGGATTTTGCTGCAGCCCTAACTTACTGAAGTCAAGAGCAAACTTCCCCAACCTGATTCCCACTAATTGTGCTGGGCTTTTAGGAATTGCCCTACACAGTGGTAGTATTCTAAGTCTTGGGAAGGCAGAATAATAATAATAATAATAACAATAATAATAATAATAGTAATAATTAAGTACTAGAAGACATGCCAGCCTATTATTCATGTGCAAATAATTCCAAATTCAAGTACTGATCTTTTTCTTTGAACACACAGTTGATAACCACTGTTGAGTTTCCTTTCCAATGCTTCATATCAATATGTTTTTTTTAAAAAAATAAATACTTTTCTTATTTGCAGGAATCTTTTAGTATATTAAGTATAGAGGGAGGGTCAGAAAGAAGGGTCAAAGAATATTTTAAGCCTTTCTTGCCAGTTTTACTGCTTTTGTAAGATTCTTTATGGGGCCTATTTAGAAATGGAAAATCCCAATTGAAGTGATGCAGCAAAAATTCAGAAAAGGACACAAAGAAAACATTCATAGCCACCTTGATTCAGAGAACAACAGGAACAGCAGAAGTTGCAGACAAGGTATCTGCTTCTGCAACCAGGTCAACTATCTTTGAAGTTATGTACAGAGCTACTTTGTGTGTAGGGGAAGAGGCAGCATGTGATTTCACCTGCTTCAAAACTTCTTTGCCCAGTACATGGCTTGGTGAAGTCTTGTCCTAGGTAAGCAACCTTGTCTGCAGGTCTGTGTTCTAAGAAAATGAAATCTGCCATGCTGTGACTTCATTTGATCAAGGTGTGATTATTCTTTTCACTCATTTTCTTTCTCGTTACAAAATGGCTGCATCATGACACTAGTGATAGAGGACTTCAAAAAGCCTAACAGTTGAGAGCTTTGTTCATTCTGATGAAATAACTTAGAAAATAATAATAATTACACAGAAATCATCAACCAATAGCCAACATTATTTAGCTGGGCACCTATAAGCAGCATATGTCACATGACCAAGAAATGTATAGCAGTTGTCACTTATTTTTTCTTCTCAAGGGGAACACTGCACACTTTCTTTGGCTAACTTTTCTGGACTTAAAAAAAGTGGAAATTCAAACACATGTCAGTAGTTTTTAAAATGGGTCAATTTTTAAATATAATCTGTAGCAATAGCTGGATATCCATTTTGCTGGAATGCTTCACTTCTACTCATGAATATGGACTTATGGATCACTTATATAAATATTTGAATAAGTAGTCAAACATGAACTGGAGGATACATCTACAATATATGTAAGGTATAGAATAGAATAATGAGGGTTATGTTCTTCAATACCTTTTTAAACAAACAAACACAGTTCTAGAATCAAATATGAGAATAACTTAACTGGATTCCAAAAGAGCATGGCTTTCTTTCCATTTGTCAGAACCAGAAATAAGAACCTGTGAAAGGAAGGGGGGGAGCCATTCACATCTTGCATTTTGTTATTTCTTCCCTCCTAGAAATGGGTCTGCTTGTGTGAATAAGAATCCAACACTTGAGCAACGATTAAAAATGTTTTTATAACAGCTTTCCTCAAGCCAGCATTTTCCAGATGTGTCAGATACAACCCCCAGCAGTCTCAATATGTAGCAGGATTGGGGATATTAAGAAATGCAGTCTTATGTACTTGGTGCCTGTCAGGACTGTGGCTCATACTGGAACTCTTAATACAATTCATCCTCTGTGGTCAGCATTGTTGAAATAGGGCCACTAGCAGTATGGCTGGCCCTTGATGCCTGTCTATTCTTCCTACCTATCTTCATGAATGTAAGCCAGATATTCTCACATCTCAGCTGTGATACTCTCCATATCTCCAGTTATCTGAAATGTGACAGGAATTGACATGGTTGAGATCCCCACATTGTGCTACACACATAAGTAGGTTCTTTTTAAGGGAAACAAAATTATCCAGACGTAACACTTGGCAATGGCTCCAACTAAGACATAATGTCAGTAGAAAATGTAAACAAATCTGATGTCTCCTGCTACCCAACTTTGCACCACCTTTATATATACCAATGTGCCATTTTCAAGGGTTGCTTTGTCAAGATTTCCCTAAATACTGGAAGAAGCAAATGTGGAGAACTTTAGGGAAGTGTGCTTGGAGACTGTTTTTACTTAATCTGGATATTGCGGTTCTTAATATTGGAGATGGAGCTGTAGGCAATGAAACCATCTGTGTGGCATATCATTCAAAACTGCCATTATGACCTGGAGGTCCACCTGTATTCCTCATGTGCCTACCTGGTTTGTACTTGAGGGAATTCTGCCCTGCCAGGTTATTAGACCATCTTACACTCTGCTCTGGCCCATGAGGGTAAGAGGTAGAGATTGCATCGACCTGCCATACTCTCAAGTGCCCTTTATTGAGAGGTTGCCTCCTCAAGAGCTTTACGGTCTGGTTTTTCAGGGCAGAGCTTTTTGTGGGTGGACAAGGTTTTTTTTTGCAAGTCCTACCTACTTTGTAACAAAATTCTTCCCTTGATTTTCAAGAGGTTCCGTCTTCTGTTTCCTTACCAATAAAAGCCAAAACGCCTTCATTGGAAGAAAGAGATTGTGCTGTTGTGTACCATCAAACAGAAGGCGCTGGTCACCAAATGTTTGTGTGAGGATCCAGATGAGAGCTGACCTGCTACTGTGACCAAGTATTGAGGAAACACAGGATGAGAAGAATGTACACGCGCTCTTTCTCCGTTGATCAGCAGCCTTATGCCTTGAGCTTTTCAAACTTAGTACCTCTTCTCTACATTCCCAGTATGCAGTTGGACTCCTCTAATGGGATGCTGGTAGTTTACAAAGAGCTGCGCACAAAGAAAATCTTGAGAAATCAGAATGCTCACTGAAAACCTTTACACATGCACAAAAGGGAGAAAACAAAGAAGTTATGTAATAATCAAAATATTTCCTGTTTTCCCTTCCCCAACAATGTTATTTATTTAATTTTCTTTTCCCATGAAAAAAGATAAATAAACAATAATTAAGCAGGATGTATTGATGGTGCCATGATGTTCTTGTGTCTCTGGAAAGAGGTCCTTGTTTTCACACAGCTGAACTGATGGGATGGACCAAGATATGTGGGTTCCTGCAGTGGGCAAAATAGATGGTTAGATGATAGATGGATGGATGGATGGATAGATACAGATTTTGTAGTGCACTTAGATATAACCACATACCAAATAAAAATACTACTAAATATTAATATAAATGTCTCCTGTGTTTGCTACAAAATTAACTCAGTTTTGAATCTGAGAACCTAACATGCTGTTGGAAAGGTATGGATCTTCTGATTGCTTCCAAAAAATTCTGCAAAGAGAAGTACATACTAAATTGATAAATAGGAAAATCGACTACTTTTGCATTGGCATTATGAAACTGATTTAAGTTAATATGAATTGTTCAAATTAGTAATCCCCCAAAAATCATTAGAAAATTGACTAAAGTACATGATGGATGAGGCAGGTGAGAGGAAAGAGATCTTGATCTTTGTTTCCACTAAACAACTGGTAGACAGGAAAGGATTCATTTTAAAAAAATGCTGAGTAATGAAAGAAAAATGGTGTAAAGTTGCACGCTTTCCATAACAAAAATGAAAGAACACTATAACATAAGATGACAGCAACACCTGAAACTTAAAATATATAGCTGCCTTGGCAGATCCTATTTCTCCTATGATTACAAGTTATATGCCTTGTACTGTACTCAATTACTACATATATCATCATATTTTCATGTGTATGTGAAATACCAGTTGCATTTTGGAAAACTACTGCCTTTGCTAATATCCCACACAAGTCTAGAGCTTGACAGAGGCTCAGATTCTGCTTGATATTACCCTAATATTGGACAAGAAAATTTCTTTGCTAGAAAAAACAAAGATCTTCAACAGCCTTTTTCTGGAGTTGCTGCCTTAAGATTGGGATAGGACAGT